>JADRCD010224222.1:39439-54857 GCA_019843815.1 Montemys delectorum | reverse complement strand
CAAGGAGACACAGACACAGAAAGGAGACACACACAAGGAGACACAGACACAGAAAGGAGACACACACAAGGAGACACAGACACAGAAAGGAGACACAGCAAGGAAACACAGACACAGAAAGGAGACACACACAAGGAGACAGAGACACAGAAAGGAGACACAGACATAAGCAAAGGAGACACAAGCAAGGAGACACAAGCAAGAGTTTCTGTAGTTTCTTATGAAATACTAAGGTGGGAAATGGAAGTCAGGACCCTGTATGGTACCGGGTTCTGCCCATGGGAGCTTCAAACAGGCCTGCTCGGAGCAGTGTGAAGACGGCAGAGCTAGCCCTACTCAGGGACAGGGGAAGAGGGAAACCTTAAGAGGGGTCCAGAAGGTTCAAGCCTCGCCCCAGAGCCCAGTATTCACATCCTGGTCCACAAGGATGCTACTGAGGGCTTCATATTTGTCCTCTGACTGTGACTTACAGAAGGAAACAGAATCTTTGCAAGCATGGCACTCTGGGGAAGGAAGGAACAAGAGCTTTGAGACTTGCCAGTGCCCAGGACAGTCAGGGACAGAGCCCTGATAATGGCTAGCATGCATGGCCACAGCAGTGTCCTACCAGGAAAGAGATCTCCGTCTTTCCTTCCTGAGCCAGAACTATTTATTGCCAGCAGATGAGAATAAAAGCTGACTTCACTGGTCCTCATCGGACCTTACCAGTTATCTGGTCTCCACTGTTTCCCCCTTGGTCCAGCCAGATGAGAGAGCAAAGGGAAGTAAGCTCTGCTCTTCTGGAGCAGCCACAGGCACTGCATGTGACAGGATGGCCTTAGCCTTGCCACAGCCCCAGCTTCCTGCCTCTTGTTTCCTCTCTCACTCTGGGCCAGTGGCCCTCTGAGGTTGGACAGCAGGAAACACATACACTGGATATGAATGAACCAAACAAAACCCTTGTTACTGTTAACTGAAGAAGAGGCAGTGTTGGCAAAAGCCAGACAGTTGGCATCAACCTCCACTTGGCCTGAGAACAATAAGACTTCAGCCTCCAGGGGTCACTCTGGCCTTTCCCAGACTCAGCTGAGAAAGGAACCTAACATACCTCTCAAGTTCATCTAGCAAGAACTAAAACACACTTCAGAATATTACTCAAGGTCTGGAGAGGCGACTCCAGAGGTGATGATATCCAGAGCTGCCTGCCATGTCACCCAAAGGATCTGCTCTAAGCCCTATGCCAGAACACTAAGCATACGACATGGAGGGCCAGCCGCCAGTGATGGCACATGCCTTTAGGTCCCAGTGCTCTGGAGGCACAGGCAGGCATATCTCTGGGTTCAAGGCCAGTCTAGCCTACAAAGTGATTTCTAGGACAGCCAGAGCTGCCCTAGAGGGCGGAACCTCTGGCCCATTCCCTCTCCATTCTCGCTCCTTATTCTCTGACAGGAAAGTGTCTCCTGTACACAGAATACTTTGCCCTAGAAGATGCTATATGAAAATGGAAGTCACCAGCTAGTCAAGAAACCAGCAGGACCAACTCTGAGCAGGACCCAGGCCAAGACTAGGCTTCCTGCTCACCCACCTGAGACCCGAGAAACAGGGCCACAGGATGCCAGGCAGAGCTGACTCCACCCTCCACCTGTCTGAAAGGTGTTATGAGGCACGCATGAGGCAGGGAAGGCTGGGCAGTGGCTTCAGTTGAGCTACTTCTGGAGGAGGTGAAAGCAACCCCCACTGCCGGAGGAGCACAAGGCCAGCAGCACTGGCAGGTGCACAATGAAGACTGTCAGCTCCAGGAGGCTCCAACAGCATAGAACCAGGGGTCAGGGAACTTTCACCTCACAGTCTTGCTTACCAAAGCAAGTGGCAGGTACACAGGTCACACTGCTCGAGGACATGCAAGAAGAAACATTCAGCTACCATGCCCTGGTGGGTACTACTCTAGGCCTATGAAGGATGAGAGGCACACCAACCATAAGCCATGGTGACACAGAAGCAACTATTCACTTATGACACCTCAGGTCAATGTCAGCAGTCTCTATTGCTATGGAAGGTGGCTTCCCTCTCAGAGCACACACTCCTAGAGCAGGGTCTAAACCTCAGAAGAGTTTCCCAGAACTCACTGACATGTCTGTTACCTTCTACCCTGCCTGGGAAAACGCCTCCCTCAGATTCTCTGCAGCACGTCTGTAGAGCACTTTCCCATTACTGATTGATGTGGGAGGACCCAGCTCTCTGTAGGCACTGCCACTCTGGGACGTCCTGAGTTGTACAAGCAAGCAAGCGGAGCAAGACACGAAGAGCAATCCAGTAAGGACGCTCCTCCCTCCATGGTCTCTGCTTCAGTTCCTGCCCTGACTCTCCTCAGGGATGACCTGAGTGTGGCCTGAGAGTCATAAGTTACAATAACCCTTTCCACCCCAACTGGATTTGGCCACGGTGCTTTATCATGCATGAGAAACCCTAACACGCCTTCTGAAATGAAACGAGGTTTAAAGAAGACCATGTTGAGTATGACAAAATGGGCATAGAAGCAGGAGGTTTATTTAAAAAAAAAATCCAGCTGGGCAATGGTGGCAGACACCTTTAATCCCAGCACATGGGAGGCAGAAGCAGGAGGATTTCTGAGTTCGAGGCCAGCCTGGTCTACAGAGTGAGTTCCAGGACAGCCAGGGCTACACAGAGAAACCCTGTCTCAAAGAAGAAAAAAAAAATCCAAAATCACTACAGCAAGAACAAGAAAGCAAACTGGTGCCCAAATTCATCAACGACCCCTACTGTGCTATGATTCTGCACCCTGCAGACATTCCTCCTCCAGAGCTGGGGGAAGAGGGCCATGGGACAGGTCACTGCCACAGCTGCTGGTACTGTTAAGACTTAAATGTGAGGACAAGGGTTCCCAGTCCTCCCATCAAGTGCAAACGGTAAACAGGCTCCTTGTTCAAGACATGACTGCCACCCTGGAAATTCTTCGCCTTCTTCCATAGTCTCCAAGTGAGAACAAAGGCCATCTGCCCATCTCATCTACAGAGTGCCTGTGCCCGTGACCCAACCCAGGGTCCACTCTCATGCAGCCACAGACACAGGCCATCTGCCCATCTCATCTACACAGTGCCTGTGCCCGTGACCCAACCCAGGGTCCACTCTCATGCAGCCACAGCCATAGGCCATTCATCTGTCAGGTTGGCTATACCCTGAAGGAAGAAGGGGCTCACCTTCCAAGCACTCGGATGGGCTGTGGTACAAAGTACACACTGAGGCCTAGCCTATCAAGAGAACGAAGGACAAGAGAGAAAAGCAGGTGTCTGTCTAGCTTCCTAAGAGGGCTCTATACTTGTAGGGCCACCATGGCAGGAGGTGGCACAGTAGGCCCCTCTCTCCACTGCTCTGGCCCCACACAGTTAGTCTCCAGGAGGTGGCACAGTGGCACAGTAGGCCCTCCCGTCTGGTGCTCTGGCCCCCACACAATCAGACTCCAGGAGGTGGCACAATGGACCTCCTCTCCACTGCTCTGGCCCCACACAGTCAGTCTCCACGAGGTGGCACAGTAGGCTCTCCTCTCTGCTGCTCTGGCCCCACACTGTCAGTCTCCCCACCTTGTAGACAAAGGGAAATTGGCGCTGAGCTGACAGGCCCAGAAGACCTGAGACCGAGAGACTGGGGACCAAGAAGATCAGAACTCCAAGAAATTGCCTAGACATCTGAAAAGCTCTGGAGACCAGGAAGACTGTCTGGGGGTCCAGGAGACTGTCTGAGAGCCTAGAAGACTCTATGAGGGCCCATACAAGCAAGTTGCCTTGTTTAGGATCAAACACGCAAGACCACTGGCATCAGGGAATCTGTTGTTTCCAGTGGTTCCAATGTTCAGACAACAGCTGGAGCCAGGCAGCAGCATTCACAGATGGTGTCCTGTCCATCTGACAGCTTTCCTTGTCTTGCACATCTGGACAAACCGGTTCCACTTCTCAGGAACTTCTGAAGAATAACTGACTGGTCAGCCAACAACTAGTGGATGCCCTGACCTCCCTAGCCAGGCTCGCCTTTCAGGACACAGGGGTCTTAAGCTGGAACCGAGGCGTCAACCAACATACAAGCAGAGATCTTAGAGGGAGAGGACCATATATGCCACAACATGGCTCCACACCACCAAGGGCATCCGCCAAGCGCCTCACTCCCTAGATTCTAGTAGGGAACATTTCATCTGGTAGGACAGAACCAGGGCATCTCAGCGTGGGTCAAGTAACTGACAAGCCTCATTTCCTCGGTGGCAGTAAAAGACAGAGCACCATGGTCATCAGAAAAGGAAGAGTGGGAAAGCATCCCTTGGGTTCTGAGACCAAGAGTGAACACAGGGCAGACTAGGAAAAAAACAAGAGGCCACACTGCGGAAGCCCCATGTGCATCTCTAAAGTGGGCAAGGCGGAGGCTTGGCACCTCACACCTCTGCATATCACTCTGATTCAGTTGTAAAGAACTACTTTAGTTTGCATTACCTCATTTGCCTAAAACTCTGTGCCATTTTCTTCCTGTGACAGTGAGAGACAGGAGGAGAGGCCAGGCTGCTTTGGGCACAGTGATCCCGCTGGCTTGGAAGGTAAGTGTGCGCATCTGCACACAGGAGGCACAGAGGCTCAGGTCAGAAAGAGGCTCTTGCTCTGTACCCTTCCTCTCAGCTCAATTCTAAAGCAGGCAATTTGGGATGGGAATGGGGTTGGGTTTTGAGATAGTGTTTCTCTGTGTAACCCTGGCTGTCCTAGAACTCACTCTGTAGACGAGTCTGTCCTCAATCTCAGGATCTGCACTTCTCTCTCTGACTCCCAAGTGCTGGGATTAAAGGTATGAACCGCCAGAGTTTCTTAATTCTGAACAGTGCTATTAATTGTATGCTTTCGAAGATTATTTTTATTCAGTACACAAAAAGCAGAGGCAAGTAGATCTCTGTGAATTCTAGGCCAGCCTGATATACATAGCAAGTTCCAGACCAGGCAGAACTTCACAGTGAAGCTTTGTCTCAAAAACAACAACAAAGTCACAGTAATATGTATCTGTCTGTCCGTACATATATAAAGTTCTATTCATTACTGTGTGTGCATATGTGCATGGTGTCTATACATATGTAACGTTCTACTCATTACTGTGTGTGCATATGTGCATGGTTTACTGTGTGTGCATATGTACATGGTGTCTGTACATACGTAACGTTCTACTCATTACTGTGTGCATATGTGCATGGTGTCTATACATATGTAAAGTTCTACTCATTACTGTGTGCATATGTGCATGGTGTCTGTACATACGTAACGTTCTACTCATTACTGTGTGTGCATATGTGCATGGTGTCTGTACATACGTAACGTTCTACTCATTACTGTGTGTGCATATGTGCACGGATGCATTCATGCCACACTGGACAAGTGTTCGTCAGAAGACAACTCTGTAACTGGGTCTCTCCTTCTACTCTTATCACCTGCCTATGGGTTCCAGGAATTGAACCCAGGATGCCAGGCTTGTACAGTAACTCACTGTATCATCTCACCGGCCCATGTTTTGTTTTTTTGAGATTTCTTCATGTAAACCAAGCTGGCCTCAAATATGATATCAAGCCAAGTAAAGGCAGGTCTTAAAATTCTTACTATCCTGCCTTACCCTTCCAAGTGCTGGGGTCACACCACTACACTCAGCTGGCATTAACCCTGAAAAACAACACTGCACTCCAAAAAACTCCTTAAGAAGAAATAGAAGAAAAAGAGCCAAACAAGAGGAATAAGACCCCAGCCCCCAAAGCAAGAGCATTCCACTTCAAGGGGAGGGGCCTATCAGCTTTGCCAGCACTCTTGAAAGCCAGGTCTTACCCAGGCCAGCATAGGTTCTCCTCTTGCTCAGGCTGGCCGACTTCACCAAAAACATGCAAGACTGATGTGTCATCCAGGAGCAGAAGACCAGGAGCAGGGCCCCCAGGGCAATGCCACACTGTAGGGTGGAGAGAAAAAGACACATTTACAACACCAGACCTTCATGGAATCTCCACTTCATACATCCCCACAAGGGGCTCATGCAGGTCCTCCCTGCTCTATCTGTTTCAACTGACCTCCTATGGGTGACACCAGAAAGTGATATTTCCCTAAAATAGAAGCAGGATCCTTGAGTCTTGTTTTAAAAGGGCCTTGTAGGTCCTAAGTCTACTGGGTGAGGCTAACAATTAGCATCCCGCACTCCCTACACGCACCTCACGTGCAGCACCTTTAACCACCTTTCTCAATAGTCGTATGTGGTAAACATAGTCTAGAAGGATTAAGAATGGTGTATACCTTACGTACAAATTAAACAGATGCTGGTCATGAGACCCTGCAACTACTGTCAGGTCTTTCTCCATCAGAAATGAAATGTCTATGTACAAACCATTTACAAGTGGGTTTAGCCATAGCCCAACAAAAGAAAAAAGTTCAACGGACTTCAAAGGTGACTAGAAAATCAAGTCTAGTCCATTCATGCACAGTATTATTATTATTATTATTATTATTATTATTATTATTGTTGTTGTTGTTGTTGTTTTTGAGACAGGGTTTCTCTGTGTAGCCCTGGCTGTCCTGGAACTCACTCTGTAGACCAGGCTGGCCTCAAACTCAGAAATCCGCCTGCCTCTGCCTGCCAAGTGCTGGGATTAGAGGCATGCGCCACCACCGCCCAGCTGCATAGAAGTACTATTAAGGTTCAATGTCACAACTGCACCGTGCTGCAGAAAAGCAGGGCCATGAAGATGGCTTACTGTGTGCTACCAGGTACAGGATGTTTAGGAAAGACTGGTAGCTGGGCCAGGCAACAAGGCCAAGGGCTGGGGGAGGGACAGCTGCTGATCACAAGAGGGGCAGAGGTAACTTTTGGGGATAACAAAGCCCTTGCGTGTGCTAAGCACAGCAGCCACACACTGTATACATACATCAAAACCCAAAGCACCACACCCTAAAGACAGCTGCGTTGTGCCGCTAAACCGCCCCTCAATCACTCTGACAATTAAGGAAGGCACCAGTGGTTTGTTTGTACCAGTCATGGTGGTACTCAGGCCTTGATCCTAGAACTAGGAAGACAAAGGCAGGTGCGTCTCTGTGGGTTCAAGGCCATCCTGGTGTGGTCTACATAGTAGACACTAGTAGTTTGAGAATGTAGCTCCACTCAGCATAGAATGTTTGCCTGGAATTAGAACTTCAGCAATGCAATAAGAAAACACACAGAACCAAATATCAGCACTACTACACCAGGGCAGTGTGTTACCACCGGAAGGGGAGCTGAGAGGAGGGGCAAGGGGGCTGCTTGTACTTTCTAGTCAGTTGGCCATAAAGCTAAAACTGCTAAAAATTAGTAAACAAATAAAGCTTATCAATATAAAAAACAAACCACAACATAACATCAAGTTCTCACCAGAATGGTCCAAAGACACATGATACCAAACACTGGGGAGGACATGATGCACTGGAGCGGCTAACACCTGTGCTGGCAGGCACTCTCGCGCGTGCGCGCTCTCTCTCTCTCTCTCTCTCTCACACACACACACACACACACCCAGGGCAGGATCTGTGTGTCCCTCAAAGGAACACAGGTCTATCCACAACACAGCATATCAACCACACGGTGATTCCGACACACCACAATCCCACATCCTCCAAGTCAAACCAGGCCACATCCAGCCTGTGGCACAATCGAGCAATGGGCAGTAGATCCAGCCTGTGGCACAATCGAGCAATGGGCAGTAGATCCAGCCTGTGGCACAATCGAGCAATGGGCAGTAGTCTCCTGGTAAGTGTGCCAGCATTATGGAATTCCTCAAGTGTACATAAGGTACATATGTCCCTTTACCTCATGAAAATTCATCAAGTGTGCATTTAAGGTAGATGCAGTTTTCCACACACTAAGCAACAAAATGTCTCTCCTTTTTAATTGCCAGAATCATTAAACTAACCCTAGACCCAAAGTTTTTTTTTAAACACTATGACATTCCCCAGTACTCTGTCGGACTCAGATGGCTCTGCCCCAAGGTTCCTGGAGGAGATAACAATCCAGTGATAGGAAGTGGCAGGTCTTAGGCACAGTTTGACTGTTTCTAGTTTCCCTTGTGGACTGGGTTCCAAGTTCTTCCAAGCTCTTCCCAAGCAGATCTCTACCTGGCTCATCTCCATATGCCCTAGCTGAGGCCTAGCACCCGTGCACAGCAATATTCCAATCTAGAGACTGCTCAACCACCTGAGCCCAAACAGCTAACTTCTCAGTCATCTATGACAGACCCCAACAAAGGGTCAGTCACACTTCACAGACAGGCAGCAAGGATGACAGAATTCACCTGTAGATTTGAAGCCAGCCAACAAGCAAGTCCCAGGATGCAGTTCTGCTGACACTGGGACACGTAGACACTCCAAAATCACCCAAAAACCATCCTCCAACAACTCAACACTGGGGTTCACAACACAGACGTCACCCCAGAGGATTTAGCTCTGTCCTTCTGCCTACATCTATTAACCATATCAAATACCCCACCCGGAAACCCTAGATGCATTCTCAATCAGGATAGGATGTAGAGGATCAAAAACTCCTTGATTAAAAAAAACTTGTTTTCTATTTTTAGCCTGGGATGTGAACCATAAGACACACAAAGTAGTTGTTAGTATAATATTAAATTATCAACAACACATTTTCACTTCCAAACGTCTATCACAGATGAATCTTCCACCTCACCTCCTGGGTGTCATCAGGTAGGGGGAGTGGTCTTTGCCATGATATCCCACTGTTTCAATAGCACAGGTCAGCTGCACACGTGGCTTGGATGAGTGACAGGGAGCCCCACCACTTCCTCTGTTAGGAGAGTCATTACCCAATTTGACGTTTCCATCTGCTTCTGCAAACCACTGGTTGAGTCAACAGAGCCACGTAGAAACGACCATATTTTCACGTGGCATTCAACACTGAAATAACACCAAACTTTTCTGTATGCCGGCTTTTCCAACTGCGGTGACACATACAGGTCAGGTCAAACGGATGCTTTACATCACCTTGATTAAAGGTTGTTAGTCGAAGTCTAGGACCGGCATGCTTCCGTGCAGTCGGTCGGAGCCTTTCCGTACTGAGTTAGCAGACGCGGAGCGCGCAGATCCAGACCACGACTCGCTTCGAGGACGTTGCTTGGGGTTCTTCCCTACCCGCCCTGCTCACACACCCTTCCCACCAGCGGAGCACTTCAAACCGGTGCCCCCGCGACCCCGACTCACCTGTTTGAAGCAGAAAGGCATGGTGAGTACGCTGACTCCCACGATGCTGTTTACAACGTTCGTGACCAGCCCCCACTTGGAGGTGGAGGCGGCGGTCATTTTGAGGGTCTAGGGGCCGGGACGGAGCGACCCTGGATAACCCTAAACCTGGATCACGGGGCCCGCAGACAGGCGTCGCGACGTCAGCCTCCAGATCCTGCCGGGTTCCGCAGCAGCCTCACAGCCATGGTTCCAGGTTCCCGCCTCCGCCTCGGGAGAGTGAAGCAGAAACCCGGAACCGCCGCAGGCAACGCTAGCAACACCTCAGCTCCGCTTCGCTGCCTCCGGCACACAAACTTCCGCCTTCGGAGTGTACTCTGCCAGGAAGTGACGGTATCATGGGCGGGATGAGGCGGGACGCCAGCCAACAAGAAGTAGAAGTGTATGCCCGAGGAGGCGTGGCCTGGGTGGGCCCCCGAGGCGGAGCTAGGAGTAACTCTAGCCAATAAGAGGTATGTGGGGGGCGGGACGACGGGACGTGGGGCGGGGTCTGAATCAGGGCGGGGCCACAATCTGTATTCTGGGTTCCAGGCTTAGTCTAGTGTCCGCGGCCTTTGGAAGAAGAGTGACTTGCCTGAGTACAGCCTCTAATGGAAGAACAGGAGAGGGCGGCAAGGACTAACTTTCGGGTGAGGAGTGGGCCCTTGAGGGTTAATTCTCAAGTCCTTGCCCTCAGGAAGGATTTTGGAGGACCTGTCTAGACTGAATGCCAACTTATTGGGGCAAAGTTAGCACTTAGGTTTTACAGACAAATCATCGGGACAAAAAAAAACGCTCTCCTTCTTCATACACAATGAATTAGTAAGCGTATAGCTTAACTCATGAAACAGAATACCACAGGTAGTTGAATCAGATTGTCTACGGAGCAACTAGGAGAGCGGTTTTTTTTTTTGCATCTTTAACTGTCACAGCTTTCTCACACGACCTTATTTACAAAATTCACCATCATCTTGAGTATGTGCTGTAAGTCATTCATTCTTACTGCTAATATCCCGTAATGCATACATTTCTTCTGCTCAGAGCACCTGAGTTGTTTCCAGTTATTTTCCCCTGAAACTAGTGATTCAGGGCTGTGATGTGGCTCAGTTGGTAGTGCCTGCTAGTATGCAAAAAGCTCTGTGTTCCAGCCACGGCACTTCATAAACTGGGTGTGGTAGTACATACCTATGGTCCCCAAATCAAGGAAGTAGAAGCAGAAGAATCAGAAGTTCAAAGTCATCCTCAGCTATATAGTGAGTTCAAAGCCAGCCTGGGCCAAGTGTTACAATGAACACTAATTGTTATGCTTGTCTCCTTAACGTGTGGATGATAGAGTTTATCTCGGGTAAACACCTAGAAGTAAAATTGCAGATTCAAGTGTGTGCACACCTCAAACCTCACTTGGTCTTGGCTTCGTGCTCTTCAAAATCACTAGACGGCTCCTGACTGACATCAAAGGTCAGGAGTAACGTGGTTGCTGCACCCCTCCCTCCGTAGTTCGGGCACAGAGCACTTGCCTTGCATGCACCAGGTCCTGGGTTAGATCCCGGAGCTGCAATGGATCAACATTAAAATGGACTGCCTTTGCAATGGCCTCATTGGAAGTCATGTGCCTCTCAGACTTTACAGTCTCTGTCACAACTATTCAGATTTGCCATTGCAGCTCAAACACTGCCATGAGCAACACAGAAACGAGTGGGTGAGTGTTCCAATAAAACTTTATTTATAAAGACAGGAGCTTGCCCCATTTGGCCTAAAGGCTATAGGCTATAGGCTTCCTGCTCTATATGGTCCCCAACATTTGTTATCATTAGTTTGCCAATTTAATGAATCAAACCATATCATTGTGCTTTGAATTTCTCCTTCCTAATCATGAATGAGGCTAATCATCTATTCATATTTTACCATCTATTATACTTTGGTGAAATGCATTTTTTTTTTTTTAACAATTTGTTCGGGCTGGAGAGATGGCTTAGCGGTTAAGAGCACTGACTGCTCTTTCAAAGATCCTGAGTTCAAATACCAGCAACCACATAGTGGCTCACAACCACCCATAATGAGATCTGATGCCCTCTTCTGGAGTGTCTGAAGACAGCCTCAGTGTACTTATAGTAAATAAATAAATCTTTAAAAAAAAATTTGTTCGCCAGGCAGTGGTGGCGCACGCCTTTAATCCCAGCACTTGGGAGGCAGAGGCAGGCGGATTTCTGAGTTCGAGGCCAGCCTGGTCTACAGAGTGAGCCAGGACAGCCAGGGCTAAACAGAGAAACCCTGTCTCAAAAAACCCAAAAAAAAAAAAAAAATTTGTTCTTTGGACTTTTGAGCTCTCTTTGTGTGTTTGATAACTAACCCTATGGCCCTCCTTCTGGGTTTGTGTGCTGGCTTCCAACATCACATCTTTGTTGCTATAACAAACAATTACAAACCTAGCAACTGAGTGGCTTGGGAGATGGTAGAGGTGGCTTCCATGGGTAGAGAGCTTGCAATGGTATGAGGACCCAAGTTAGGATCCCTAGACCTCCCTGCAATCCCAGCCTTCTGGTGGTAAATAGATCCCCAGAGCAAGATAGCTAGTTAGATGAGCCAGATCAACAAACTCTGGCTCAAGCAAAAGACTATGATTTACTGTAAAAGGGGAAGATTGATCATGAAAGCTGCCTGGTATCAACTACTGACTTCACATACACAAGTGTGCACCCCACACACACGTGTGTCCACAGCATGTGACTATGAATACACACACACACACATACGTTCAGCAACTGGATAAAATCAAGGTGTCACGATGCTTCATGTTCTCAAAAGCTCAGAGGAGGTCTTAGGGGGTTTTTTGTTTTTGTTTTTTTCTTTTTTGAGACAGGGTTTCTCTGTGTAGCCCTGGCTGTCCTAGATCTCACTCTGTAGACCAGGCTGGCCTTGAACTCAGAAATCCGCCTGCCTCTGCCTCCCAAGTGCAGGGATTAAAGGCGTGTGCCACCAATGCGTGGCCCTTAGTTAGAGTCTTATTGTTGTGAACAGACACCATGACCAAGGCAACTCTTATAAGGACAACATTTAATTGGGGCTGGCTTACAGGTTCAGAGGTTCAGTCCATTATCATCAAGGTGGGAACATGGCAGCATCCAGGCAGGTATAGTGCAGGAGGAGCTGAGAGTTCTACATCTTCATCTGAAGGCTGCTAGCAGAATACTGGCTTCTAGGCAGTTAGGACAAGGGTCTTAAAGCCCACGCCCACAGTGACACACCTCCAACAGGGCCACACCTTCTCATAGTGCTACTCCCTGGGCCTAGCATATACAAACCTTCACAGGGGACTCTGATCTCTACTCTTCTGGTTCTTGGCAGAGCTTGATTCCTTAGGGTTCCCAGGCCCGTTTTCTTGCTGGCTCAGGGGTCCCTACCCCCTTCTTTCAAGTTACCAACAAAAGCAAAGAGACAATGAAGACTTTTATGTGGCACCTTTGGCTCATCTTGGGACAATTCTTTGATTTCAGGGCCTCTTGCAATTAATCATCAGCTTCAAATACACATGCAAAGACTCTATGGGCATGTTCTCCCAGGCTCTGGCAATTAAAGGGTACATGTTTTCCAGGGGCTCTCCGTCTGCATTCACAATTTCTGCAATTTCTTCATGATTTGGGTTGTGTCCTTTTCATAGAGGGTTACTGTGTATTATTGACCGACTTCCTGTCCACAGGATCCATCCCAAGTTTCCTACCATCTAGTCTGTAAGGGCCTACTATTGATAAGGGGCCACCATCTTTACCTCCTCTCTCTGTATATTGTTTACCTCTCTAAATTCACACACTGAAGTCTTGTTTACCTCAGAACACGACCTTCTTTGGAACTTGGTTCTTTGAAGATGTCATTAGTTAGCAGAGGCCACAAGGTCATTCTGAATTAAGGTGTTCACTACCCACCATGGGCTAGTGTCATTAAAACAAGAGGCAAGCATGAGGAATGAAGCTCAGTCCGTAGCACCATTGTGAAAAAGCTATTGGAATACGGGTGCCACATGCTTCTAATCCCAGCAGTGAAGAGGCAAAGAGACAAAGAAGCCAAACAGCCCAGCAGAATCAGTGAGCTACATGTTCAGAGAGAGGCCCTATCTCAAAAAGCAAGGCTGGGGATAGAGAAATGGCTCAGGGATTGAAAGCTCTGGCCACTCTTCCAGAGGACCCAGGTTCAATTCCCAAAACCCACATGACACCTAACAACCATCTGTAACAGCAGTTCTAAGGGATCCAACACCCTCTGGCCTCTGTAGGCACTGCAACCATTGTGCACAGACATATGCAGGCAAAATACCCAGAAACATAAAGTGTAAATTTTTTCATTTTTTTAAAATGTGAGTGGCTCCTGAGGAATGACACTTAAAGATTTATTTATTTTTATTTATATGAATACACTGTAGCTGTCTTCAGACACACACCAGAAGAGGGCATCAGATCTCATTACAGATGGTTGTGAGTCACCATGTGATTGCTGGGAATTGAACTCAGGACCTCTGGATGAGCAGTCAGTGCTCTTAACTGCTGAGCCATCTCTCCAGCCCGAGGAATGACACTTAGAGTTGACCTCTGATCTCCACATATGTATGCCCACACATGCACACCCCTGCAACACACCCACACACACTAAATTAATTAATAAATAATAAAATAGGGGTTGGGTGAATATCTTAACAGGGAAGAGTGTTTGCTGCCTAAGATGAGGGCTCAAGATCAAATCCCCAGTACACATAAAAAGCCAAACACAAGCCGGGAGGTGGTGGCGCACGCCTTTAATCCCAGCACGTGGGAGGCAGAGGCAGGTGGATTTCTGAGTTCCAGGCCAGCCTGGTCTACAGAGTGAGTTCCAGGACAGCCAGGGCTACACAGAGAAACCCTGTCTCAAAAAACAAAAACAAAAAAAAAGCCAAACACAGCTACACATGCCTTCATCTTGAGGTCCCAACCCACATGGCTGCACATGCACCTGTCGTCACAGCATTCCTGGTCCTGTTAAGTCACCTGACCACCATGGTCATCCCTCCTGCCCCTTCATAGATTTCCTGTGCATTCACCCCCTTCCCAACTTGGCTTCATCCTCAACTACCCTTTAACCACAAAGCCAGTTGACACAGTAGCCAAATTCACAACATCCACATAATCTTCCAGAGAGACCCATGCAGAGCAAGAGGCAAGCGCTTGCAGGGAAAGATCTAAAGCATGAGGCCTGGGGCCTCAAAGACTGAGAGAGACCAGACCTTCCTGTCAGATTATGAGGAGGATGTTGTCTTTGGACCATGGCTTCTCAGAAAGGAATGAGCCCATCAATCCGGACTCCTTCACTGAGCAGCACCAGAACACAGGGGCAAGATGATTTCCATACAGAGAAGGGTCTTTCCAGCCAGGCAGTGGTGGTGCACACCTTTAACCCCTGTACTCAGGAGGTAGATGCAACTAGATTTCTGTGAGTTCTAGACTAGCCTGGTCTACAAAGTGAGTTCCAGAAAACCAGGGCTACACAGAGAAACCATGTCTTGAAAAACCAAGAAGAGGAGGAGTGGGGGAGAACAAGAGGAAGGGGAAGAAGAAAGGAAAGATGAAAGGAGGGAGGGAAGGAAGGAAGGAAGGAAGGAAGGAAGGAAGGAAGGAAAGGGTCTTCCCAGGAAGAGAAAGACAGATGTTGTCTGCAGAGGAACCCATGAATGAGCCATTGACTAAAGGGAAGCAAGTGAGGGCAGCCAGCAGGGTAAGCATATTTGTCCCTATGACCAGGACCTGACCCAGAGGACCAGAAAGGCGGGGTGGTGTTTGTGAAGACTTCTAGGCTATCTTCCCTCCTTCCTGCCACCTGGAGAGCAGGTGAAATGTTTCAAGTTCTCACAGCCTTTGTGGAATCATCTGTGACTGCCAATCAGGAAACCATGGCTAGTTCATCTTCAGAGCCCATCACCACTCCTGTGACACTGCCTCTCTGTCTGGGTTATCATTGCTGTCATACACAGTTGATCTTAAATGACTCCACAGAGGACCATCCATGTATTGAGGGTCATGCATGTGGCTCTCAGGCAGAGGCAGGCAGATTTCTGAGTTCAAGGCTAGCCTGGTCTACAGAGTGAGTTCCAGGACAGCCAGGGCTATACAGAGAAACCCTGTCTCAAAAAAAAGGGGGGGGGG
>JADRCD010224222.1:23777-39339 GCA_019843815.1 Montemys delectorum | reverse complement strand
GGTGGCTCGCAACCACCCGTAATGAGATCTGATGCCCTCTTCTGGTGTGTCTGAAGTCAGCTACAGTGTACTTATGTATAATAAATAAATAAATAAATAAATTTAAAAAAAAAAAGAAGAGCCCTTTCTCTCACCCCTTCTCTCTGCTTCACCAGAGGTTGAGTAGGTCTCCTCTACCAGGCACCTCACCATGATTGACTTTACCCCTTAGGGCCAAAGCAACAAAGCAAAGTGACCATAGGTTGATCCTTTGATACCTGGAGCCAAAGATAACCCTTCTTTTAGGTTGGTAATCTCGGATGCACTGCTCAGCAATGGGACACTGACCAGCACAGTCCCCTCACCAGGAATGCTTCTCTACAATGTGGTCCTCACCTCACTGCGTCCCCTCTGCTTACCCCACTGCAGCCAGCGCTATTTCAACCCATACTATCCCCATGCAAGGACCCTGCAGGTGTCTGGCGCAGTGCACAATCCACCCCAAGCAGTCCCCAGCATCCTCTCCTCCCTTAACCCACCTCCACCTTGTTGTGCTGGTGGGTCCTACCTGAGGCTTAGGACAGTTCTCAAGATCACACAGGTCCCTATGATTCCAAAGCTCCCTTCCCTGTAGCAATCAATACCTGCATCTGATCCTCTGTGAGCCGAGCAGATTTCCAGTAACTTTTGGCTGCTGCCATGTGGAGTCTCTCACTGTGTCCTGTGCCTTAGGAAGAGGAGTTCAGACTGAACACACACTTTCAACCATTCCGACCTTCACCCCGCTGGCCTAGAGCCATGCCTCGGTAGAGCCTTAGGGCCCAGCTCTGTAGGTCTCCTCAGGAAGTGGGAACTGGGCCCTAACACCCCCTTCTAGCGTGGTCTAAAGGTGCAAGCCCTTGCCAGTCTCAGGCAGAGGGACGTGACAGGAATGCCTTGTCCCAGCAGATGCAGGTCTTTTTCTAAGTGGGGCCTGAGCTTGGGTGGCCCACCCTCAACCCTACCCAGAAGCCTGACAATGTGACCTTTGCAAATGTCCCCAGCTCAGACAAAGGCTGCAGATTATAATCTTGGCCACCAGGAGGAAATGTCCCCTGCACCTTCCATTATTGGTCTGTAATTACTGGAAGCCATGGAGAATCCGACAAGGTGGAAAACCTGCTTTCATCTACATTTTTTTTTTCTCCTTTTCTTACAATTCCAGATGAGAGAAAGAAGTGGGCTTGGTCTCAGTGTAGGCCGTTCTGTCTGCTCCTCCTACATAGAAATACAGTGGGGTACACACACACAGACTGCCCCAGAGACCCTTGCCGACTTATCCTGAGAAGGGGTGCCATCTCAGCCTCCCTCCCCAGCAAATGCATATACTATGTGTCTTGTTTAGACATGAGGCAGAGCCTCAGAGGCAGAGGGACAGAGGGGACAGAGTATAAGCACACTTTCCCCCTGATACCCTCAGCAAGGGACAGGCCTGGCCCAGAAACACGTCCTCCAGCACAGGCCTCAGTCTTCCTATACTAGAGCCGCAAGTTGGGGACCGCTGGGCCACCTTAGTTCAGCCTCAGCCTGGGACCTCGCAGAGTTACCAGGGCTGAGATCCAGCCAGCCTGCACTCAGCTGTCCATGCACCCACCCTAGGGACCCTGTGGCTTGGGAATGCCAGAGAGGAAACATCGCAAGACTCAGAACTGAGATGTTCTACTCTTCAAACTGCATCACAGATGGTGGTGTGAGATAGAAGGCAGAAGGATCAAAGAGCAACACTGGACCCACTCACCGCCATCTTCAGGAGTGTCAGGAGAGGTAGTCCCCAAGGGCTCTGGCCATGCATGGAAGCAGTGATGCTGCATTGTAGAAGGGACTGGGTACAAATGACCAGTGCCCTCCATGCTTTGCTCAGGGATGGGATACCAATGACTAGTGTCCCCTATGCCTTGCCCAGCAGTGGGGTACCAATGCCCTCTATGTCTTGCTCAGAGCTTCCAGAAGTGTAGGCAGGCAGGGCTGGGGTCTTGTCTAGCTTCCTCCTTTCCCCCTGCCCTGGTGCGTAGGAAGCACTAAGGTCTTTGCATGTGCTAGACACCTACTTTACACTGAGTTATATTCTAGACCTAGAAAGAACCACTGTGCTCAGTTCTGGCTTGTCCCATCAACAGACCAAGAGCAGAGGGTTCTCCTGTCTCCTACAAAATTGTGCCCCAGTCAGAACTCATCTAGAAAATATGAGTCCTATAGCTCCAGGGATGGGATGACTTTCTGGTACAGGGTAACTGGACCCCAGAATCCCACCCTGTGAGGGATTCCAGAGTGCTTGCTGGATCCCCTGTGGTGTCGACCCCCCAGGCCTCTTCCAGGTGCTCCCTTCTCTATGTTAGGCTGAGACAGGGGGCGCAAGGATCAAGCAGACACAACTGAGAGTCCTGGGGCACAGTTGGGCTGTATCCAGGTTCCCATGCAGCAGCTGCAACCCTGAGCTCCCTGCACCTCCCCAGTGCTCTCAAAGGCCGCTGTAGCATGGCCCCAGGGAGGTATGCTGGAATGCAGCAGGCCCAGGCACAGCTCCCCAGCCTCCCCAGATGTGCCAAGGATCAGGCAAATAGAACTGGTGTGGAAGTCTCTACAGGAAAGCAGTGATAGAGGCCAAGCACACAGGGCTCCAATAGGCTTACACTGAGGACAAGGCTGGAGAGAGCAGGGGCAGGTGGCCTACATGAAGGCAGAGCCTGAGCAGGGAGGGAAGGCTTAGGGCAGGGGGATCAGTGGACAGGGGGGCTTAGAAGAAGCCAAGTCTAAGCCAGAAGAGTATTTATGCCAGGCCTGGCCTAACTCCTGTTCCATCTGTACTCTGTCTGGTAGACATGGGAAGTCTGCCAGCCAGCAAAGGCCTGGGTCATACAGGGGAGTGAGCCTAGTATCTTAGCTTGCTTGCTGGTCACCAGAGACTCCATAGCAACAGGGATTCTCTGACAGCTGAGGATTCGATTCCAGAGGCCCCTGACTGTCTCCAAGGCAGAACCCAGTGCCCCACAGTGCGGTCTCTGGATAGATAGGAGGTCTTACTTGCATCCTCAACCTTGAAGGGAACCCCACAGGACAGGGAACTAGCCCTCCTTTCGGATACGGCCTTACCGTAGTGTTCCAAGACATTTGACTGGAGAGCAGGGGTTGGGGGGTCATGGACCCCTGAGCTTAGGGGTTCCCCAGGCCCTAGAGAGATATGCTAGGGGTTGCACCTCACCTACCCGGGAATGATAGTGCCAAATTGGGCATTGTGTTCAAGCCTATGATCCTAGCAACACTAGGGAAATGGAGGCAGGGGAATTAAAAGTTCAAAGCCAGGGGCTGGAGAGATAGCTCAGCGATTAAGAGCACTGACTGCCCTTCCAGAGGTCCTGAGTTCAGTTCCCAGCAACCACATGGTGGTTCACAACCATCTGTTTTTTTCCTTTTCTTTTCTAAAATTTATTTATTTATTATATATAAGTACACTGTAGCTGTAATGGGATCCGATGCACTCTTCTGGTGACAGCTACAGCGTACTCATATACATAAATAAGTCTTAAAAAAAAAGATCAAGGCCAGCTTTAGCCACATGAGACTCTTTTATTTTGTTTCCTTCCTTCCTTCCTTCCTTCCTTTCTTTCTTTCTTTTTTTTTTTTTTTTTTTTTTAGTTTTTGGGTTTTGTTTTTCGGGATTGGGTCTGCCTCTGCCTCTCTCTCTGCCTCTCTGCGCCTCTCTGCCTCTGCCTCCCAGGTGCTGGGATTAAAGGCGTGCACCACTACACATGACTTGGTTTATTATTTATTTGTTTATGTTTTCTTAACTATGATCCCAGTCAGCACCCTGGTATATGACAAGCCACAAGGAGCTGCTAGGGAATAAACAAGACCTTTATCCCACATTCTAGAATTCTCCTTGAGAAAAATTAGGGCACCAGCTGGCAAAGGAGGGCTGAGCCAGGGGCTGCACAGAGCCAGGGGCTGCACAGAGTCAGGGGCTGCACAGAGCCAGGGGCTGACAGAGCCAGGCTGCTTGCCCTCCCAATATCTACTTAATAGCTTTCTAAGCATGTTCTGTACCACCTCATAAGAAATCAGATCCAGCCGGGCGGTGGTGCAGCACACCTTTAATCCTAGCACATGGGAGGCAGAGGCAAGCAGAGTTCTGCTGGGCAGTGGTGGCGCACGCCTTTAATCCCAGCACTTGGGAGGCAGAGGCAGGTAGATTTCTGAGTTGGAGGCCAGCCTGGTCTACAGAGTGAGTTCCAGGACAGCCAGGGCTATACAGAGAAACCATGTCCAAAAAAACAGAAATAGAAAAAGAAAAAAAAAAAAGAAAAGAAATCAGATCCAGATTGGAAAGATGGCTCCGTAGTTAAGTACACTCGCTGCTCTTGCCCAGGGCTGGGTCTTATTTCTGGAACCCATACTAGGCCGGTCACAGCTGCCTCTAATGCTATTTCCAGGAGCTATGATGCCCTCTTCTGGCTGTCATGGGGCACTGCATGCATGTGGTATACATAATACACTTAGGTACACACTTCAATATGTATGTATGTATATATGTATGTATTATGTATGTGTATATATACATATGTATATGTATATTGTATATATATATGTATATATTTAAAGAAATCAAAGGAGCCAGGCCATTGTGGCTCATGCCATACATATGTATGTGTGTGTGCATGTGTATATATATATATATATATATATATATATATGTTTTTTTTAAAGAAATCAAAAGAGCAGGCCGTGGGGCTCACACCATACATATTGAAATGTGTGCCTAAGTGTATTATGTGTACCACATGCATGCAGAACCCCATGGCAGCCAGAAGAGGGCATCATAGCTCCTGGAAGTAGCATTAGAGGCAGCTGCGAACCGCCTGGTATGAGTTCCAGGAACTGAGACCCAGCCCTCTGCAAGAGCAGCGAGTATACTTGGGAGGTAGAGGCAGGCAGATCCTTGAAGCCAGGCTGATCTACAAAGCGAGTGCCAGGACCACCAGGACTACACAGAGAAACCCTGTCTCCGAAAGTCAAAAGAAATAAAAGAAATCTGAGCTTCCAACCAAGGATTGCCTCTTTTTTCAGGAATATCTCAGAAAGAAGTGACCGGGAAGCCTCCATGGGTTACAGAAGGAGGAGTGCAAGGGTCCACCCATCACCAGAGGCAGGGGCCAGGTCTAACAGGAGAATACAGGAACTCTTGAGTTCAAGCATGAGAGGTACCTCATACCATTTCTTTGATCAATACTCCTAGAAAGGCCAAGCTGAGAGGGCACTCCTAGGCCCTGGCCCTGTCTCTGCACATGACCATGACATAAAGCCAGATACTACCAAAAAAAAAAAAAACACCCAATGGGCAAACACATACTTCAGAGTAGAATGTGGTAGTATAATATGTCTATAACCCCAGCACTTAGGAGGCAGAGACAAGAGCACCCACAAAAGTTCAAGACCAGCCTGGGTTACAGAACAAAAACCTGACTGAAGAAAAAAACATTTTTCTTTAAGAAAAGAAAAAGAAAACACACCATGAGGGTCACCGTGGACACTTATCAGGGTCCCATCTCAGAGATGACCTCTGCACCCAGCAGTCAGTGCTAGTCCCTGGAAGGAGCCAGGACAGGAATTCCCTCTGGAGAAGAGCCCTCAGTCTTCCACAGGATGGGGCAGGACTGAGGGTTTGTGAACAAAGACCAGGTGAGGACATAAATCAGCTGCCCTATCACATTTCCTGCCCTGAAAGCCCCTGTAAAACACAGGAGAAAATTGACCTGTCAGGGGGATAGATGGGCAGCGTCAGCCCTACCTCCAGGGCGGCTTCGCTTCACCCTGGGGTCCCACCTGCATGTGTGCACTGTGTGCACTGTGTGCAACTTCCCAGCAGCACTGTGGAGAAAAGGCACAGTCCAGGCAGCCTGGGGGCTTGGCTCCCTACCGTCACCCCTCCACCCACCCCAGGCAGACAGGCCCAGCTGCTGAGCCTGTAAGCTATAAACCGGATGGAGACCAGGCTCGGTGTCAGGAGACAGCTCGAGTGCCTTTTAAAAAATGTAATCTCTTTTTATTTCCCCCACTCTCCCCTCCCTCCTCCCTCCCGACCGTAACCTCCAGTCACTCCTCCCCTCTTCCTGTGCTGCTGGAGGTGACCTTGGTGCCCAGACCTTAGTGTGAGGCCGCTAGAGCCAGCAAGGACGCCCTTCTCACCTTGAATATCCGTGTTGGGAGCTCCAAGCTTGGTGTGGGAGGACAAGGAGGCAGGCTGTGGTGTGGCAAGAAACTGCCCTCTCCAAGGTGACCCACCACCTGCAGCTGCCCAGCACAGGAGTCCAGAAACCTAGGCTGGAGCCCTTGAGGCCTGAAGTGAATGACAGTGCCCTTCTGCCACCCACTCCTCTGGATAATGGAGGCTGACACCTATGGACTCCAAGGAGCTCAGCAGAGCTGTGCCTGACCTCTTGCAAGTTGCTTCCAATGCAACCCAGCCGTATGCCATCAGCCCATTTTACGGTAGAGAAAAAGCAGCCAGACAGCTCTGGAGGTTGCCCCACGGTGAGCTAGTGGGCAGTCAGGCTGGGCTAGGATCTTGTCCGTCTGTGTTCCTCAGGAACTTCTGGAATCTCAGTGCTCCTAGCTATGATGTCCAGACGATCCCTCTGGCCACTGGGCGGCAGCCACTCCTCTCTCCCTAGATTTTAGGATCTAGGCCTAAGGCCTAGGATTACCACTTCTTATCCTCTAGGGGAATAGGTGAGCATTGTCTATGGTGACAAAAGCCAAGAGCAGCGGACAGAGAAACCTTCACCTAGCAGCACGGGGCAGAAGATACTATAAGGGGACTAGTCTAAGAAAGATGCAGGTTTGGGACAAGCTACCAGGCTCTGGAGGCCAGTCTACCAGGGGAGAGGGATCATGGGAGCTCATGGCTTCCACACAGGTCTGGGTGGCCAAAGCAACAGAACATGGAGGTCATGTGTCTAGGGAAAGGGTTAGTCAGAGCTGAAGATCTATCGAGAGAGGTTTGGAAGCATGGCAGAGTCAAGAGAGGAAGTCAGCAATTCTGTTGAGCCAAGCCAGCCAAATTGCCCTCCTAGACACAGAATTCACTACACAAACCCAGTTAGGGCTCCCAGCCCTGCGGGGTACAGTGATTCTCCTGGAGTCCAGAAACCGGCTTCCCGGTCCTCCTTTCATCCTGTCTCCTGAACCTTGCATGTCTGGATATGGAGGGTGCTGGAACCACCTGGGTCCTAGGGCCTGGGGTATTGACGGTCTCTTCCAGTCTTCCGGGAGGATACTACCAGAGATTGCACAATCTCCATCCAGGGAGCTAAGGTGTGTTCTTCTCAGGGCTCAGCTGGAGCAGAGTTTCCACCAGATTTGAGCCTGGACTCTCTGCAGGTGCTTTTTGAGGACCAAGCATACCACTGACTCATTCCCACATTCTTCAGCCAAGAGTAAAGAGGCATCTCCAAGCGAGGGCGTCCTCAGCAGCTACTCTGAGCTGCTAGCACATGCCCAAGGCAAGCTAACACAGCCCTAGGTCCCCAGCCTTTCCCATCAGGCTTTGCTAGCCCATCCCTAGTACTCCCAGCTTCCCCAGATTGAGGTCCCCAGGATCCTAGAACAGCCCAAATCTCCTGCTTCCCTATCTTCCTGGAAGCTGGCCTTTCAATCCCTCTCTCCTGACCTAGCCCCTCTTGTGGTATCTATTCTCCTCCCTCAGAGTCCTTCCCCACTTGATAACCACAGCCACACCCTACCTAAAGTGATGACTACTTCAACTAGCTTAGTAGTCCCTACACCCCAGCCAGTAGCTGTGCATCCTTATTGCAATAAAAATGCCCATATACAGACAGGCAGTGATGGCATATGCCTTTAATCCCAGCACTTGGGAGGCAGAGGCAGGCGGATTTCTGAGTTTGAGGCCAGCCTTGTCTACAGAGTGAGTTCCAGGAGAGACAGGGCTACACAGAGAAACCCTGTCTCAAAAACAAACAAACAAAAAACAAAAGAAATGCCCATATAGAAGTGTACACACACAAGTGCACATACATGCATATGCATGCACATACATGCATGCACCCCCGTTGTCTTCTGGTCTTAGGCTCTCAAATATAGGTTGAGGGTTTGTGGGGACTTGTCCTGCAGCTACAAGTGCTCAGTGAAAACAGGGCATTTGTGGAGGCCGTGAGCCATGACACCCATGTATTTATCCCTCAAGATGGTTCCCTGGGGTATAGAGTAGAGGGGAAACCGTTTCTGTTCTCACCTAGCCTCTGGACAATGGAACCTCGTAGGACTAGTCTGCATGCCCCACTCTAATCAGACCCTCTCTTTCAGGTGATGTGTGGGTTTTCTTCTTGCTACCTCCCTGGAATAGAACCAAAGGCAGAATGGCTAGATTCTTTTCCCTCTCCTGTGTGATTTAACCTTTTAACTTTCCATCATCCTCACAAGCCCTGCGCTCTTAAGGAAGACTGGCTTGTACCACAGGGTCATCCTAACTCATTACCCAAGCTTTGCTTCCCTCGTCTGTCTCCTTGAGCTAGGCATACTGGTCCCTGTCCTTCTATCTGTCCGGCTCCACCCCTTCTCTACCACCTCATTCTGTTCTCGAACCCACCCAACCCACCCCACCCCTCCTTTTCCTCAGCTGCATCTGAGCTCCAGGATGCTAAGCACTGGATCCCCTGCCGTGCAGGAGTAGACTTATGTAGGGCAGTGTTGGCTCATGGGGCCACCTGACATGGAAAGCAGGTTTCAGGCACCAGGCCTGAGGCCAGCTATAAGAAACAGTATCCATGAGCAGACACTGGGATTTGGGGCCTGCTGAGCCCATCTCAGAAAACCCAAGGGTGACTGGACTTGAACAAACAAGCCAGGCCAAGGTCACTTGGGACTTTCCACATTCCAGGGTGATCTTGGCCTGCCTGGGACAGTAAAGCAAACAGACATGGTACATAGCCCAATTTAGGTCCAAATATTGTTGTGTGTGTGTCTTTCTCTTTTCAAAGTTAAATTTATTTTTTTTCCCATGTCTCAAATTTTTTAAGCTTTCTAGCTGATGGAACAAAAGAAGATTCAGGGAGCCCACCAAGGTTAGGGGCTCATGTGGGCTGGTGTTTCAGGTTTGGGGCTGGAGGGGGGCCTTCAATGCAGGCGGAAGGTAAGAAGGCCATTGTGGCCTGCAGCCTCGGCTTCAGTCACTAGTGAGACCTAGTGCCTCTCTTCCCTTCAGTTGCTTCAGGACTGAGGTTTGAGCCTGCCGCTAACACTCACCCTCAGCCCCTGCATGCCTACTCCTGACTCTTGTTCCTCAGTGGGGCTGGACAGGGCTGCCTGGAGCTTTCTGTTCCCAGACACACAGCTCTCTCCCACAAAATAGTTTAATGCAACTTAATGGCTTGAAGTTGATGTAAAAATTACAGGCACACGGCTGGGGTGGGGTGGGGGCCTCGTAAGAAATCCTTTAGAAAATATAATTGAGTTAATGGAGCCATAACTGCGGCTCATTTTGGGGGTAATTGGCCCGCTTTTTGTCACCCCGTCCATTTACATACTCCTGTTTTCTTTTTGCGATTGATTTTTTCTTTATAAAGTGGGCCACTTTACTGCAATTTTTACAGCCCCAGTGATGAATAAAACCTCATCTTCCCGCTCATTAAGACACTGGAATTAGCGGGGCCCAGGGCCCCACCAGGCAATTTGCTTAACAATCCCAAGGCCGCTGCAGCAGGCGGGGCCAAGCTCCGGAAGGTGGGTCCTGGACCCTGATCCACCTCCAAGGAAGGAAAGGAGGACAGAAATCTGCCTCCAACTACCCAACCTTGAACTTAACACATCCTCCCTCTCCTCCCGCCTTCCTCTCCTGCAGAGGGCTTCTTCAGCCTTGGACTCTCCGCCCTACAGCCTGCCTCCTCAGGCTGTCACTCAGAGGCCCCACCTACCTGCCCCTGACTGCAGATCAAGGTCACCCTTCCTAGAAAATACTATTATTTTTAATTATATTAAAAAAAAATCTATATACACACAGAGTGAGTGAGTCTGTTAGCACAGTGGGACGGAAAACGGAAGTGGAGCTCTGTGAAGGGTGTTCCAGAACCTAGGCATTTGCAGAGATACTGCAAATGCGGGAATATGGGTCGGCACCTTAAATGGGTCTGACCCCACTTACCTGCCACTGTCAACCTGGTGTTTGATTTTGACTTTACTTTCCTCTCCTTCCGGTCTTATGGATCAAACCCAGGGCATCCTGGGTGCTAGGTAAGCACTTTATCACTGAGCTCTGCCCCTGCTCTCTGTTTACCTTCTGTTTTGAAACATGGTCTCACTAAATTGCCCAAGCTGAGCTTCAACTCCTCCCTAGAGCAGAGGCAGGCCTTGAGCTTTCAATCCTTCCGTTCGGCTTCAGTCTCCTGAGTAGCTGCAACCAGAGGCCTGCAAACACCAGGCCACCATCCACGGTAGCGTACATGGATCCACGTGGGTTTTTTTCCTGACATTGTGTGGTTTTGTTTTTGTCTTTCGAGACAAGGTTTCTCTGTATAGCCCTGGCTGTCCTGGAACTCACTCTGTAGACCAGGCTGGCCTCAAACTCAGAAATCCACCTGCCTCTGCCTCACAAGTGCTGGGATTAAAGGCATGCACCCCTACTGCCTGGCTTTTTCTTGACTTTGTAAAACGTCCTTACATATGAACAGGGCCTCCTGCATCACACGCTCCTGCCATGAAATACTGTACCACAGTAATTTCTATCTTAGTTTCTCTTCCAGTTGACGATGTGTATTCTTACCAGCTAGGCATGCCGGTTCTTCTGTCTGGTTTGTGCGGCCCTAGCAGTCTCAGCTCCTTGGAGGAACACCTTTAAGGGTCCCCACCTGTCCTCCCAACATTGTTTCAACTTTGTTGGGGAGCAGACTGGAGCCTGCATTAACAGGATTTGAGTGACAATGAACTGTAGGGGCCACGCTCAGTACCACTGTGCCAGGTCAAGTCCCCGGTGGAGGCAGTCACTGTGGGCAGCAGGCCTACTAATAACCTCTCTTCACCTATGCTGGGAGGTGGAAGAGGGTGCGTCCTCAGGCTGGACCACCAGAAATCTAACACTCTGCTAGGCATAAAGGAAGACTGAATTCAGGCAATGGAGAGACAAGAGCTCCGGGCTAAGTGACCTTCTCTCGGCAGCCCCCCCAACTACTAGACCCACCCGCAAATGGTGCCCTCTGCTGGCCATCCCAGTCTCTGACCGGAAGGCTAATTGGCTCAGGAATCAAGCAAACTTGTGTCTGATTGGTCACACTGGGCCGGTGGGCTAGGATACTGTGATGGACAGCCAGACCAGGAAGCAGTCAGTCGGGAAAGCTGTCTGGGCACCTTGTTTGGATCAAGCTCTTCATACAAATATGAAAAGGCCTTTCTCCTTCCCACCTGGGCAGCGTGGCTTCAGCCCTGCATAGTCACAGAGTTGGAGTTACTTCTGACCCAGAAGCCTCCAAGCATGCTCTGTCTACGTTAGAGTGTGAGGAGAGCCACGGTCATCCTAAGAAAGCTGTCAGTGCTGAGTGTCAGGCCGAGAGACCTGTTCTGAGGAGAGCGCTTTGCCGCTGAGCGGGGTTACACTCCTGCTTCCTTGTTCTCCTGGAGAGTGTGGGGCACCTGGGACACTCGAGGCGTCTGTACACTTGGAGACGGTTTGTGGTATGGAGAACGGACAGCTCCATCCCTGGAGACAGGTGTCTACTTCCTGGATGAAGATGTGGATGCAGGCAGGGGTTACTCTTATTCATAGTGACCCCTAGAGACATCGGGGGTGTAGGGTGGCTTGGCCTATGCCACTGGGAATCCAATTGTGTCTACTTATGTCACCTCCTTCGAGGTTTGAGTGGAAGGGCTCTTTGCCAACTCTTCAGGGGAGGCAGTCCATGTGCCTGTGGACTCCCTGCTGTGAGGGACAGCACCCCCTGGCCTGTGTCACACAGCAAGGTACTCTGGACAGGCGGGGCAGAGAGAGCTGCAGACCCTTGAGGACAGGAAGCCAAGGTTTCAGGGACAATGAGTAGAACCACAGGAAAATCCACAGCTTCCCTACTGTTCAGGACCCCAGGAAGCCTACCAGAACCAGAGGAGAAAGAGGAGCCTCTTTGGAAGCCACCGATGCCAATGCCAAATCATACAACTGCCTTGAACCCAGGCAGTTAACCCTAAGAGCTGCGGATGCCTGAGCTCTCCCATGACAAGCAGAGTCATGGGGTGATGGGAGCCAAATTCCCTACACTTCACACAGGGTCTGTCCCAGGATGCTCCTGGTTGGGGCGCTTCCTACAGAATGACCTGACCACTTAGATACCTCACAGCCACCCCCATGTCCCTCTCCATCCCTTGGTCCCTTTATCTCCCCTCCATTGGTCCACAGACCCAAGTGGACTTTGTGGTCCCTGGATTTGGAGCCTCACCTGCAAGATCCCTGTCCAGGTGTCACTGCTGATCCTGCGGCCTGGGGCAGGCCTGGTCCCCACTCAGGCCCCTATCCTTAGCATTTGTTGGCTATAACTCCAAGGCCCTCCCTCCTTGTATGAGACAGGGTAGAAAAGTGACTGGGCATGTAGGAGGCTCCCTATAGTGTCTAGCTCCTCTGCCCAGGGCTGGGGGTGAAGAGGGTGAGCAGGTGAAGCCTCCAAGAAACCTGGTCTGTCTTCCCCCAGGGCTTTGATCCACTTTCCAGGAGAAGGTGTGGTGGGGTGGGACAATGGGCAGGCTGGAGTCTGGAGTTCTTTTCCTGGGGGGAAGAAATGGAGACTCGATGTGGCCATGCTGGGAGTTGGATACTCAAGCCCCTAGGCTGCCTCTTCTAACATGTCCCAAGCGACTCCCAGGGGCTCACTATGTAGCTCTGGCTGACCTGGAACTTCATATGTAATCAGGCTGGCCTCAAACTTATCGTAATCCTCCTGCCTCAGCCTTCCGGGTCTTGGCTTTACAGGTTTGCTCTACCATACATAGTTCCAGCAGCTGTTTTCTGCAACTGAAGGCTGAGGTCATCGGGAGGCCAGGAGGGTAGGGGAGGCCCTACCCCTCCAGCAGGAGAACCCTCCCTCCCCCCTGCTGCCCCGTGGCCTGGCTAGACCTGGGCCCCAGAGAGTTGGGGGTGGCTCCACAGCCCAGGAGCCGCAAAGGGCAGAGAGAGTGCAGTGAGGCGGCCAGCCGCCAGCAGGGCCGCCAACAATGTGGTTTCAATCTAATTGTCCCAAAATATTGTTACAACACAAACCACGTGCCACCCATTCACCTGCAACTGATCAGCCGCAAAGCTACCGGATAAACGGGCTGCATTCTCCGGCTGGGCTCTGCATCTGGCCTGCTTTCTGCCTGGGCAAGGGTGGTCAGGAGAAGAGGCTAGGCTCTTCCTCTTTCTGTGGTCTGCCGGCCCTGTGATGGGGTAAACAAGTCAGGACTCTGGGCCTCAGAGGGTCAAGAGGGAGCCAGAGACTACACCACAGCTAAAACTTGGTCAGCAGAGGTGTGTCCAGTTTGAGATGACCCAGGAGGCTCACTATCTTTTTCTCTACCCAACTCCAGAGTGCTGGGATCTTCACTCCTGGGGGAAATACCTGCACACCCATCACAGTAGCAGCAAGACAGGCTTTAAAGACTGCAGGGCCTCTCTAGCCATCCATACATAAGACTTGAGTGACTGTTGATGGAGTAAGTTGAAGACAGCCCCACTTAGCCATGGAGGAAACATGGAGTCTCACAGAAGGGCCAGGCGCCCCATACCCAAAGACAGAGAGCTGTGGCAGTAAAGGGCCTGGTACCTTGCTCTCCAAAGACACAGGCTCCTATGGAATCCGTAGGCTTGATCTCCAGGGGAACAGGTTATAGACATGACCAGCAAGTGCTCGAGTGGCCATTAGCTCTCACTATACCCCTGGAGCACAAATGGGGTCACAAAGAGACCCTGATAGGTTGGGGACAACCCAGCTTCTCACAGTGACTCAGGATCTTCCAGAAGGAAGGAAGCCCCATCTGATAAATGTGCAAGGGCATACCTGACACCACTGCAGGGTGAGCAGTAATGGCCACAAGCTCTGGAGGGCAGGCTGGGGAACATCCCAGTGGGCAAGAGTCCACCCACTCAGAGAGCCCTGTGCTGAGATCAGGGACTATGTGTGGTCCCTTGAAGCTGTGACACCTGATAACAGTCTGGGCAGCTTGAACATCATTTGTCCTCCAACAAGCATGGGGGACAACAAGCAGTCCAGTATCCGGGATGTTACAGCACTGGCCCCTGGGGAGCTCTCACCTGACCCAGCAGCTGGAGCTGGGAGTCTGGGGTCCAAGGTCACCACATCCTCAGCCTTTACCCGGCCTTTCTTTCCTGATGTGGGTCTTTTCTCATCTCTTATTATAACATGTCCCATCGGATTTAGGGACCGCTCCACCCCAGCGTGACCTCATCTTAAGATCTCTAAGTGAGAGACAAGACTGCTGTTTCTCAACCTTCCTGATGTTGTGACCCTGGTTCTAATGACCCCTCAAGCATAAAATTATGTTGTTGCTACTTCAGTGATTTTGCTACTGTTATGAATTGTAACATAAATATTTTTTGGATGCAGGGTTGCCAAAGGGGTCCAGACCCACAGGTTGAGAAGCACTGGGCTGGAGTGAAGGCTCAGCAGTTAACAGTGCTGGGTACTCCTGCAGAGGACCAGAGTTCAGTTCTCAGAACTCACCCCAGACAATTCACAAGCCACTAAACTGCAGCCCCCTTTTCTGGCCTTCGTGGGCACCTGTGTGAGCATGAGTGTGCACACAGAGATGCAAAATAGAATAACATTTTGTTTTGCTTTAATTCTTAAAAAAAGACTCAGAGATGTTAAGCAATCTACCTTGAGGCAGCACAGCTGTGAAATAGCCGATTTAGTGGTCTGTGCTTTGCTGTAGAACAAAGTCTGGAAAGAATCGATAGAAGTTTGGTGCCTCCAGGTGCAGAAATGTGAGCACGGATATCTGGCAGAGAGGAGAGCAGCGTCTCTGAGCGCCGCTTCGAGCCTGTGTGTCTCATGTCTGTGTGTGGAGATAGTTACTCATCTGAGCACCTCACAGCCTATAAGGGCTGTAACTGCATTCAGCATCACACAGTGGTCAGAGACAGAGGAGGCTCACACTCCCAGCTCACATTCCCAGCTCACACTCCCTGCTCACATTCCCAGCTCACACTCCCTGCTCACACTCCCAGCTCACACTCCCAGCTCGCTCACACTCCAAGCTCACACTCCCTGCTCACACTCCCTGCACACACTCCCTGCTCACACTCCCAGCTCACACTCCCTGCTCACACTCCCAGCTCACACTCCCTGCTCACACTCCCAGCTCACTCACACTCCCTGCTCACACTCCTAGCTTACACTCCCTGCTCACACTCCCAGCTCACACTCCCTGCTCACACTCTCTGCTCACATTCTCAGCTCACACTCCCTGCTCACACTCCCAGCTCACACTCCCTGCTCACATTCCCAGCTCGCTCACACTCCCAGCTCACATTCCCAGCTCACACTCCCTGCTCACACTC
>JADRCD010224222.1:0-20916 GCA_019843815.1 Montemys delectorum | reverse complement strand
GATGGATGGATGGATGGATGGATGGATGGAGAGATGGATGGAGGGATGGATGGATGGATTGATGGATGGAGGGATGGATGGATGGATGGATGGATGGATGGAGAGATGGAGAGATGGATGGAGGGATGGGTGGATGGATGGATGACTCACGGCTACCGGTGCCCACTTCCCTACACCCTCGCCCCAGGTGAAGTAAGAAGCAGATGAGAAACCCCAGCCCAAGACCCGAGGCAGGACAGGTGTGGCTGGCTATGGCCTCCCTCCCACACCCACACGGGCCCCAGGCCAGTGTCTGGGGCCAGCTTGGCTGTCTCCCAGGCTCCGAAACACCAGCTGTCTGTCCCCAGGCCTGGAACCAGGAGTCCAGGTGGGCCTCTGGCACTCACCTCGGGTTCTGGGAGTGGGTGCTCCCAGCCACTTTGACTTCTGGCCATAACCTGGGCGTCTAGCTACCTTCCACTAGTCAGCTGTGTGGTCTTTGGCAGATTGTATGCCCTCTCTGGGCCTCAGTGTCTTACCTCTGAATGGTTAGTCCCCTGAGACCCATAACTGCTTCCTCTTGCCACAAAATCCAGAAGCCAGGCACACATCCTTCACCTGCATCAGAAGGTAGATGTGCTGGGTCAGAAGACCGAGGCAATGCTGGGTGGAGGAGCCATAAACAGCGATTGGACTGAACTGCTCTCTTCCATAGACAAGTGACAGAGGGAGGGAGGGGAAGGACCTTGTTCCCTGGGATCCCGCAGCATTAGGACAACCAGGTTCCAGGGAGCTGGAGACTTCCAAAGGAGAGTAAGACAAGGGACAAATGTCCACAGACTCAGCCCAGACATGGCCTGCTTCTGGGATCAGGGTGGGAACAGTTAGTGGTCAGTGCCTACTGGCTGGCTTGGCCCAAGCCCAGCACCTGCCTCTCGGGCTTAATCTAATATTTGTAGGGCATCCAGTGATAGAGTGTCATACACCCTCATGAGGAGGGAGACAGGACTTGGATACTGCAAGATAGCTGTAGGTGTGTTCTGTCCCCGCCCCTACCATCACCAGTGCACAAAGCACCCGTACCTCCAATGCTGGGTTCCAGCCCAGCCGTGGCTCCAAAGAAACACAGGCTCCTAGCCGAGGAGATGATCTGATCGAATGGCTAAAGAGGTTGCTGAGCAAACAGAAAGGTGTGAGTGTGGATCCTTAGCACTCATGTAGAAGTCAAGCTTAACAGGACATGTCTGTAACCCCAGCACTGAGCGAGTTACACAGGAGAGTTCCCAGGAGCTTGCTGGTCAGCCAGTCTGCTGGAATGGTGAGCTCCGGTCCCAATCCAGTGAGAGATCCTGTCTCAGAGAAGAAGGTGAAGTCAGGTGGTAGTGGTGGTGGTGGTGGTGGTGGTGGTGCACACATTTAATCCCAGCACTCAGGAGGCAGAGGCAGGTGGCTCTCTGAGCTCAGCCTAGTCTACAGAGTGGGTTCCAGGACACCCAGGGCTATGCAGAGAAACCCTGACTCAGCTCTCATTCTTTCCTCAAAAAAAAAAAAAAAAAAAAAGGTGAAAATATGTTAATTAAGATATAAAAATGGGCCTTTAATCCCAACACTTGGAAGGCAGAGGCAGGCGGATTTCTGAGTTTGAGGCCAGCCTGGTCTGCAGAGTGAGTTCCAGGACAGCCAGGGCTACACAGAGAAACCCTGCCTATAAGTAAATAAATAAAATAGAAGAAGAAAGGCACTTTGATATCAATAAATGTTTAAGGGAAGAAAAAGATGGCGTTAACTCAGAGATAACTCAGCAGTTAAAACCCTTCCTGCTCTTCCTGAGGACCTGAGTTCAGGATATGCACGCACATATACATTCACGCGCGCGCGCGCGCATAAACACACACACACACACACACACACACACACACACACACATACACATTTATACACACATATATACAAATGCATACATACATATGCATACATTCACATATACATACATTCATACATACATACAAACGCATACACACATATACACATATACACACAAAATACATATTTTAAAATAAGGTTCAGAGTGATAAAGGAAGATATCTGGCATGAGCCTCTGCTACATGGGCATGCATCCTTGCATGCACACAACATGCACACACGATACCAGGAATGTAAGCTCTCTCCTGAGCCTGCTAGAGGCCGTAGGGGACACATAGATGAAGCAGCACCTAACGTGTTTAGAGCACTAACCAGGGCTTGATATCCTAGATAGCATTACCAGAAGTGGACTAAAAAGAGACAGGGAGGGGTGGCTGGTCTCAAGGAAGGTTGGGCTAACTGTGCATCTCTCTCTCTCTCTCTCTCTCTCTCTCTCTCTCTCTCTCTCTCTCTCTCTCTCTCTTTTCTTTTTTTCCCCTGTGTAGCCCTGGCTGTCCTGAAACTCTCTTTGTAGACTAGGCTAGCCTAAAACTCATGGAGACCTGCCTGCCTCTGCATCCTAAGTGCAGGGTTTCAAAGCATGCCCCACCACCTCCCAGCACATACGTGTCTTTCCGTTTCATCATGGATCAGAAAAATATCAAAGGTGATCCCAGGGTAAGCAGGCCTTGCGGAAAGCTGAGGGGCTTCTCCAGGCTCAGTGGGATCCTGAGAAGCTGAAGGCCCCCAGCCTAACCCTGGCGGTGATTTCGAGCCAAGGGGACAAGGGCACACCACTGTGGGGAAGTCCGAGCATATCCAGAGGTTGATCGACCCTCCTTTTGGGGCCTGGCCCCAACTATAGCTAAGGAGTCAGAAAACTGTCAGGGGACAACGCTGTGTGTAGTCTCACAGGACCCACATCAACCTGGAATTCAGCTCTGCTTTCCCCAGCTGTCACCTTGCAGTGGCCATAGCAACTGTTTCCACGGCTGAGGTTTGGCTTGTTCATCATGAAGCACAATGTCAGCAAGTGGACTGGTCAGCCCAAGCAGCCCCTGGCTGAGCAAGATATCCTGTACTCAGACCAGCAGGCAGGTGCCACTGTGTGGGGTGGCAGACAGGCTCTGGGACTTCGATGACTGGCAACGTCTCCACCTCTGTGTGCCTGGGGATCCTCTCCCAATGTCCCTACGCTTCACAGCAGGCAGGCTTTGGGAGTGCTGTCACCCTTGGGCATGGTATCTAGATTCACAACACATAAACTTTCCAATCTTTGAATTGGGAATAATTGTAATAAACAGATGGTCCCAGGCTAATGATGATTTGAGCTAAGAATTTTTGTCTTCTGTCATGCGGTGGTGGCACACACCTTTGATCCCAGCACTCAGGAGACAGAGGCACATGAGTCTCTCAGTTCGAGGCCAGCGTGGTCTCCAGAGTGAGTTCTAGGACAGCCAGGGCTACACAGAGAAAAAACCCTCTCCCAAAAAATCGAAAAGAAAAAGAAAAAGAAAAAGAATTTTGTCTTTCTGCTGGTGTGAAAGTGAGATGCATTCAGGAGTTGCACTTTGAATTTTGACCTTTTCCTGACTTTCGCCAAGAGGTCTAATTCTGAGGACCGGAGAGGTAGCTCAGTGGTCAAGAGCATTTACTGCTCTTACAGAGAATGCCAGTTCAATTTCCAGCACCCATGTGGCAGCTCACAACTGTAACCCCATCTGTCACTCCAGTTTCCCAAGCCCTAGGATCCAGCCTATCGCTGACTCAGGAGCCTCCAGGGCTCCAGCTACAGTGGCTGGTCAAGCAAGTCTGTCAGCATGGAGGGAGAGACGGCCTGAGCCCGTCTTCTGCTGTCCACCTCAGTTCCTGAGTCGCCTCAAACATCCCAGCACTGCTTCTCTAGGCTTCGACGTGGGAAAGCTATCCCTGGGCCCAGGGTGGGTCAGAGAAGCCAGACAGGACTAAAGAGGTTTGGGGGAAGTCAGGGCCAAGATGGGACACTGACCCCGTGAGGCACAAAAGACAAGGCTGAGAAGTGACCTTGGTATAATGGAGATACCTTAGGTCAGGCCAAAGTTGGTAAGGATAAGTAGTCCCCAACATGGAAGAGGGTAGTCTGGGCTCTCTAACCCCACAGTGCTAAGATCCTCCAGTGCTGATGACTGAGGCGCTGAGTCTGCAGGTTCTCTCAGTGGCGAGTGTCGTTTTGGGGCCGGAGACACTGTCACCTGCAGGAACAGGATCCCCCAGAACTGTTACACAGAGGCCTTTAGCCATCCAGGGGAGGGTGGGAGAGAGAGGAGCTTGCACCAGCGCTGGCTGCAAAGGAGCCACTGGACGGACAGACAGGGTATCTTACTCAAGCCTAAGGGCATAGCATGGGAAACGGTCAGAATTCCGTCTCACTCATGGGTCTCAGGCCCCAGAGCTGTCAGGTGGGGTGTGAGCTTTGTCCCTTGCGATGCCCTACCTGGCTTCTCTAGCTTGGGAGTCTGGGAAAGCTGGAGGTCCCAAGGCCACGGGTAGTATTGGGCAGGAGAGAGGATGTGTTAGGGGCTGAAAAGGTGGTTCACCAGTTGATTGCTGCTCTTGCAGAGAATCGAGTTTGCTTCCTGGCAGCCATGTCAGGTGGCTCAGGTGGCTCACAACCCCTTGTAGCTCTAACTCACATAGCAGCCATGTCAGGTGGCTTACAACCGCTTGTAGCTCTAGCTCACAGGATCTGATATTCTTCTGGCTTCCACAGGCCACACACACACACTCACACAAATAACAGATTTTTTTTGTGTGTGGGGGGGTTGCTTTGTTTTTGTTGTTGTTGTTGTTGTCAGTGTTGACTTTTTGAGACAGGACTTCTCTATGTAGCCCTGACTGTTCTGGAACTCTGTAGACCAGGCTGGCCTCAGACTCACAGAGATCCACCGGTCTCTGTAACCCAAGTGCTGGGATTAAAGGTGTGTGCCACTACTGCCCAGAAATACAGCTTTTTTTCTTTTTTTCTTTTTTTTTTTAAGAAGAGATATGTTAGATGTAATGATGACTCTCATTAATCTTTAAGATCATATCATGCAAAAGACTGCATTTCTCAGTCGGACAGACCTGTTTCAAATCCTACTGTGTGACCTTGGCCAAATAACTGATCTACTTTGTATTTATGTACAATGATATATCTCTGTTGCAGAACAGCCACGGGGCCCTAAGTTCTGCTGATATGGATATATCACACTAGCCACTGCTCAATGATATCTTTCTCTTCCTTCCCGTCTGCATCCCTGTGGCTGAGGGACACAGGCTTGGCACTCTCCAGAAAGCTGGCACTCTGGGCTGCCACAAATCCAGCAGATCCCAGGAAGTCTTGGGACTGCCTGACGTGGCTGAGCTGTCTGCAGCCTGCAAACCAAAGGTCAAGCCTCTAGCCACACCTAATGTGATCTTCCTGCCTGCCTCCGAGAGTGTGTCTCAGCTCCTCCAGAGCCACATCTGCCAGCGGGAGGCTGCACCCAGGCTACTCACATGCCTGAGGTTTGCCATTCTCTGTTCCTTAAAGGTTGATTCTGCTCTCTGGGAGAGTTCCTGTTGGGGCCTGGAGCTCAGCTTGGCTGGCAGCAAGCAGAACAGCCTGTCAGGAGGTGAGTCGGCCATCTTCAGGCCTCAGAAGCCCTCCATCTGTAATCCATTCATTCATCCATCCTTCACTCCACGAACAGCGTGTGTGTGTGTGTGTGTGTGTGTGTGTGTGTGTGTGTGTGTTTGTGTGTGTGTGTGTGAAGACTATTCCAGTTCTTTCGTGCCCACTTCCATGTCTTGAAAGCTAGACCATCCAGATGTGTCTCAGAAACTGTCCCTGAGGATATGAAGGTGCATGCCAGCAAAGCAGCTGACAGCAAAGGTATGTTGGGGACTCAGCTGTGGCTCCCAAGAGCACTGAGACATGGCCACCTGAGCCTTCTATACAACCTGGTCTCTGTTGGCTACACTGAGAGGCCCAGTGAGCACTAATGTGTCAGGGATAGACCCCAAGATCTATCTGGGGCTGCACTTCCTGCAGGACATTTGTCTCAGGAAGGAGCGGCTAGGGTAGGGCGTATAGGTGACCTTATTCTTGTCTCTCCTCAAGCTCCTTTTATGGGGCCCAGTACTACTAAGCCTGGGGTTTTGTCACCCCCCCCCCTTTCTTATCTTGCCGGTGGAGGTGAGGAGCTTTCTTGGGTCAGTGAGGGAGTCCACTGGAAGTATCCAAGATGACCTGCTGACCCAGATCACATGGCCAGGGAACAGGCTGCCTGGCCCTCGGGCAGGGATGGCTGGATTCCTTCCCAAGCACTCCAACCCCCAATGTTGCTGTGCCCAGCATTGGAGCCGCAGAACTGATAAACTGCACAGGGGACGCCTCACCCCTGGAAGATCTTGTTCATATTAATGGCTTTTCCAGGGTCCTCTCAGACACTCAGACACCCCTCCCCCCAGCTGGCCTGATTAGCAATGAGTACAACACCAGGAAAATTATTAATTTTCATCCCTCAAGTTTACTTCTGGGAAAGTTTGCCAATTAACTTAGCACACCAAGACTCCCAGAGTGGAAGGGAAAAGGAGGCAGAGGCCCAGCCCGGCCCCGGGGGAGGGGCAGGTGGAGGATCTGTCCTCAGGAACATGGAAGGTCAGACAAGGCCAAGGCCACGGGCCAGGAGGCTGCTCCTGCTCACAGCACACACTGAGAAGGGCCAGGCTGCCTCGGTCCTGCTCCTTCGGGGCTCTGTGATAGTCTGCAGACGTGGAGCGGCAGGGCTGGGTAGGGAGACAGGGATGGGCACCCTGGCTTGGATTGTTCTATAGACATTGCTGAAGATAGGCCTGATGCTGGGTCTGTGATCCTGGCAAGCAGCAGCTGAGATGTTATGGCCACCATGCAGGATGCTTTAGGCATGGAAGGGTACCCCATCCAAGAGTCCCCAGGTCTCGCCCTTATATTCTCTCCTCTCTCTCTGATTTTCTCTTTCTCTCTGTCCTCTCTTTGTCTCCCCTCTTTCCTCTCTCTCTGATTTTCTGTTTTTTTCTCTCTGTCCTCTCTGTGTCCCTCCTCTCTCTCTCTCACTCTCACTCTTTCTCTTTCTCTCTGTCCTCTCTCTTTGTGTCTCTCCTTTCTCTTTCCTTTCTCTCTCTGATTTTGTTTTCTCTGTGTGTGTCCTGTGTCCTCCCCGCCCTCTGTAGTGCTGTGATTAGAACCCAGAGTCTCCTCCCCACCCCTGCCCTCTGAGCTAGGGAAGTGCCCAGCTCTGATCTACACCCCCAGCTCCATTTTCTCCAGTTGTCCTATGCACACCTAGCATCTCCAATGTTGGGCTAGACTCTCCTGGATGGTTCCGACCTCTCTAACCTGCTGGGGGTGGGTGGATGGGTGCAGTTTGCTTTGGCTTTGTGACTGAAATTTAAATATTGCAGCCCTCGGTAAGGTTCGTCTGGGTCTGTGTGTGGTTGGGGTGGGGTCAGAGGGCTGTGTTTCCTTCCTAACAGATCCAGACAGAATGTGTGAGAAGAGTGAGGAGACCAAGCAGATGACTGCGGAGGCTGTATGGGTTCTTAAGCCCCAGAAATGCATGTGGCATCCTGGCTGGACAAAAGCCCCTGAAGGAGACACCGACTTCTCTGGGAGACTACAAGAATCAAGAAGCCAATCTAGACAAGAAGGGAATCTCAAGGCAGGGTACTGTTGCTATCCCTCCTCCTCTTCTGGTCAGACCCAAGAGCGGTCTCTTATGGTGGGGGTGGAGAGAAAGAGAGAGAGAGAGAGAGAGAGAGAGAGAGAGAGAGAGAGCTCTCCAGCTACTTCTGAACTGAGAGACCTAGCAGCCTGTAGAGAAAGGTGAGCCACCTGACCCACGGCCTGAATATCTGTTAGACACTATCTTCCCCAGCTGTCTTCCGGATGCCTGGCTCAGGAATGCTACCCCAGGCTTGCACAGCAAGCCGGAGAACAAGGCCCCTGAAAGGCCTTTCTTTGCTTTTTAAAAAGGCAGTCCATAGTAGTCTCTCTCCTGAGAAGCCTCAGGGAAGGGATGCCCTGAGCATACACTGCACTCTGGTCACTTGACCACTGGTCACTACCACGCAGCTCCAAAGACTCCCTACACTCAAAGCTGGAACTGTGGCTTTAAATTGCAAATCGAGAGCATTTTATCTTCTTGCTACCACACAAGGGCAGTTTTCAAAGTACAGTGCCTGTTCAATTCGTCGTCGTCGTCGTTGTTGTTGTCTCTAGCTGAAGTTGACTTCCCTGTCCACTACAAACCTGGTGAAATAGAATTGTAAATTCTAGCCCACGGACATAGCAAGATGCCTGCTGCTGGTGATTCTGCAGGCATACAGACAGAGGGTCAGGCCAAAGGAATTCTGGGGACTTGGGACACAAAGAGGACTCTGCCACTAGGAGAGGAGAGCCTCCCGTCCTGACCACACTGGACTCTGCAGGAAAGGTGGAGAAAGAGGCCTGGGCTTGGCGGTAAGGACTCAACGCGGCACACATACCCCCCTATCCAGAAGGCCAGTCAGTCAGCCAGCTGGTCAGGCTTCCATCGGCTGGGGCCACTTTCCTGGGCTCCTTGTCTCACTCGGCCAGTAGCCAGGAGAACCAAGGCTTCTTTCCACACTGTGGCCCCGCTGGAGTTTCCAGGGCTACATTGAGCCAGAGGCTGGGTATTCTGATTGTGGTTACTAACCAGGGCTGCCAGTCTCCCTGAACAGATAAGGGGCCAGCAACTGTCCTCTTCGACCAAACTGTCCAAACTGTCATTTGGACTCAACGGCTCCAAATGAGGGTAGGGGCGGTGACATTGGTGAACTGTAGGCAGAGGCCAGGTTTCTCAAGGAGGGGCCCTAAGAGGGACAAAAACTGAGCCAGAGTCCCTGGAAGGCCCTCTTCCCCTCCCCCAGGCCTCTTAATCTTTAACTGCTTCAGGGCTAACCCTGACCCCTGAAAAACAGGGCCAGCTCTTCCCAGTTCTAGGCACCTCCCTCAGGCTGGAAAGAGAGATCTTAAAGGAGGGCTGGAGCAAGGACCACGTGGAGCAGGCACAGGTTAGGATGCCCCAGGGGATGCTGGAGGCACACGTACCTTTAACCCATTTTCAACACTGAGAGCTTTGCTCGAGAATGGGCAGAGGCCAGCAAGCAGAGTGGGGCAAGGTGGACTTAGGACCCTGATTGGGGTCCGAAGGCCAAGGAGCAGACAGATCCGGGTAGGGGTGGCTCCAACTTCAGTCAGAGGATATTGTGGTCCCTGGAGTAAGCAGGGGAGGGGGCTTCCTCTAGAAATCCGCTGGGCTATTGTTGCACTTTCCGAAACTGTGGAAGGTTTCCAGGAGGCAGTGGCAACCCCAAATAATAATAATAACGCTCCTCCCCCAGCAGCAGGAATTCTGGAAAAAACAGCTGCTGCCGTTATCGCCCCAGGAAAAAACAAGGTCAGGCGCTGCAAAGATTTAATTTAAGGTGCGCCCCCGCAGCCTGCGGACCACGCACCAGCACGCACGCGTCCTTGGAGCGCGGGGGTCGAGGCCTGTGGGAACCTGGGGGCACCCAGGCTGTCTGCATCCACCGAGAGTCCAGCAAACCAGACCCAGCTCTAGACGTCTCAGCAGGGAGTCTGGGGCCAGCCCGCAGTCGCCTGGGGCCATAAGCGGACCTCACTCGGGCTGCTGGCTGCCCCGAGCTTCTGGGGGGCTAAATCAGTCTCCAACAAAGCATTCTGAAATGAGGGGCGCTGTCAGGAGAACATAGCCCGACCTTAATGAGAAGTGACGGCAGAGTGGGCCGCAGGCGCTGGCAGGCCAGGTCGGCTGGAGCCCAAAGACCCTGGTCCTTGTCGGCCGCGGCTTGTAGGGCTGGCTCCCGGCGCCCAAGGGCGGGATGGCTGGGCTGGAGAGCAGCTCGAGCCGCGCCCAGTCCCCAGCGACCACACTTGCTGAATACAGCTCGGGTGGGGCACAGGGAGCGGTCTGGGCCAGTTCTGGGCATCGTCGCCTACAGAGCCTTGTTGGTGGCCTTGGGAGTAGAGGACAGACGCTTCACTCCACGCAGACTGGAGAGAAGGCTCCCAGAGACAGCGCGCGCGCTGCGGCTCAGAGCTTGCTTCCTTGGCGCTCCACGCCAGCTTGGGGAGGCCTTGAAGTCACCAGCGTAGGCAGGGGAGTACCAGGAGATCCCGGGCCTGTGCTGGGAGTGTTCATATTTTCTACTACCAGATGAGAGGGTCTGGCCTGGCCCTCCAGGCCGCCAAGCCACCGCCGGGGTCGCCTAACTTCCAGGCAGAAACCAAGCAACACCCATGATTCCCCTATTTTCCCAAACTGGGAAATAAGGAGCAGGGGTTAGGAGAAAGGCGGAGGGGGGAGGGGACAGGGTCGAACCCGATGGTTTTTTACTTTAAAATTATATATTTTATGTCACAATCACTTTTCGTTAAGACCACAAGCATCCAATTTGGCTTGGCGTAATAAAATCAGCCGGAGCTCCCTTAAACGGAGCCATTGCAGAGAATTAAGTTGTGAAATCTAATCTATTATATCCATAAAGGAGAATGCTTTCATTGTAAATTCAGGTTATAAAGAAACTATACCTGGGCCGCCAGCCTCCCTTTCGGATTTGCTACTTGAAGGCTTATCAAATTACTTCAAAATGTTGGGCTCCCCTCTCTATCTCACGGCAACCAAAATTAAATGTGGCAACATTTCTTTAATACCTAAGGTCGGAAACAACTGGTTCAACAATGGGATATAATTTTTAAGACACCTCCATTTGCGTCGGGAAGCATTCTACTCCCCCAATTAATTCAAGTTTTTAAAAACTCTAAATGCACGACGACTCTTTAAGTTCTCTCCTATTCCGGCGGGGGGCTCTCGGGTGCAATCCTGAGTGGATCGCCCGTGGACCGCACACACCCGTGGCTCGGACCCACAACAGCAGTGTGCCGCACACCTGCGGGACCGGCGCCTGGGAGCCTGGCTTCTGCGCCCCAGGCGCCCCGCTGGTTCCAAAAATGGCTGGACCAGACAAAGGAGTCGCCAAGGAGGGGTTAAGCTGCCCCTCACCCTTCTCAGAACACATCCTTCCAAACAGCTGGAGCAAGGGAAACGTAGCACCCTAACATGTCTTAGGTTTTACAAACTGGTTAGGGGTATTTGCTGCTCTTTCTGGGAGGCGGTTGGGCCCAGGTCGGTCTCTCTCCCTCTGACACTTTCTTCCATTTCTGAAAATTAATTAACTCCGGGATTGGGCTGGGACGTCCTGGGCTGGACATAAGTGGGGGTCACCAAGGACTCTCCGTCCTCGATCTCAAAGAGGGGTGTCTGGGGGACGTCGAGGAGATCGATAAGTTTCTAGATTCCCAGGGAACTGGCGGACGTGGCTTTTGTCAGGCCTGCGAAAAAGATTTATGAGGCGCCGGCGGAGTGTTGGGCCGGCTTCGCCCAGGCGGCCAGCGCACCCCGTCTAATCTTTGATTTCCATCTAATTATTTTTTTTCCTGCCTTCAACTCAGTGTCCGGAGAGGCGAACAAAGAGAAGAGGATGGGGGATGGGGAGGCAAGCATTGGCGGTCGGGGGATCCCCACATAATGTTGGAGCCTCCAGAACGCCCCAGAACTCCCAAGGCTCGAGCTCCTGTTGAGCGTTCCGGGAGGCGGAGGGAAGTGACCCGACAGGAGCTGAGGCCACGGGAGACCCGCAGCAGGGCCTGGGTGGGCGCTGCAGTCCTCCAGTGCTGTTCATAGCCGGAGCCCAGCGGGGTTTCTAGGGAAAAATCCGCAGAAAGGCCATAGGGGAGAAGGGGTTGGGGCAGCTCTCCCCTAAATGCAATTAACCGGAGAATGGGGGGACAGGTCAGCCCTTGCGAAAAGATGGAGGCAGGATTCTTTTATCCCCACCCCCAACCCCGTTCAGAAAAAAGGTCTGTCCAAGCGGGTGAGCGAAGGGCGCAACTTGAATTTTTCACGTTAGCGAGAGAGAGAGAGAGAAAAAAAAAATCCAAAATGGAAAATGATTTTATTGGTCACTACCCATAAGTCAAGTAAAAACAAGGATAATTAGAGAGTGGGGAATTCAGGGGCCATAAATCCGCGGCGCCTTCTCCACCGGCGTCGGAAGCTTTATGGCTTGTTGAGTTTTATTTTGAGAGAAACGAAACGCAGAGTTTTGGTGGAAGCGGGACTACCCACCAAGCGCCGCGCAGGCAGACTCACGCGCGCAGCGAATACGCCCCGGACTCTGGAAGGTGGCCACAATTAAGGATCGCTTTGTCCCAGAAAGAGGGGCCTTCCCCCTGCCCGGACCCTTCTCACCATAGCGAGATCCGTGTTTAACCCAACTCTAGGTAGGAAAACTACGACGAAGATAGAGACTTGGTGTGCGTGGGGTCAGAAGTTTTTAAACGAGATTCATTCCACTCGCAGCTTCCAAACGTCCACCTGCACGTTTGGGGGCCTTTTTTCCCCCTAATTTAAGGAGTGGGAAGGATGGGACAAAAGAAAAACAACCCACCTTACTTAGCCCAATCTTCCTCAAAGATACTGGGAGTGCTTTTCATTCCATAGGGGTTTCTACCCCACCAGCCAGAGCCCCGTTTCCTCTTCTCAAATGATCTTCTCACAAAGCCACCTTAGCCGACACCGTGTAACATCCCACTCTCGGGTAAGCCAGTGAGGACGCTTCTGGCTCAGCTGCAGCTAACTTGGGAGAAAAGAAAGTGAATTCTTCAAGTACTCCAAAATAAAAGCGTCCCCTTCCTGGCAACATGCGCCGAGCTTCCCCTTTGTTTTAAACACACATATAAAACCCTTGTCCTTCCTAGGAACGGGGGGCGGGGAGAACTGCGGATCCACATTCAGAAGCTCTCTCCCCCTAAAAAATATTCTCGGAGGAGCTCTTTTGTTTCAAGTGGGTATGGGGGAGGGGACGGGGCCCGCTCCAGTTCAGCTACCAGGCTCTTCTGATGCTGAAAAACAACAAGCCACTACCAACAAAAAAAACAGAACTCAGTCCGCTGAGGGTATTTCTTAACCCCGCAAATCTGAGGTTCCTGGATCCCGGAGGGATTCGTTCCTAGACACCGGCGCGCGCAGCAGGAGCCAAGCCCGGGTTTCCCTAAAATAAACATCCCGGCTCAGAAAACCAGAATTCTAGGTTTCCGGGTTGGGGGGATAACTGTATGAACCACTTCGAAACAGAGCCATCCTGCTGTGGTACCCACGGCGTCCTGGATGAATTTCGTGGGCCTCGGAAGAAAGCGACGCACATTTCCACAGGGACTGGCTCCAAGCCCCGTCCTGCGAGTGGTGGAAAGCTCAGTAGGGATTCCAGAAGACAGCTCAGGGGCTACCCCGAGTTCGCCTGCCGTCCTAGGATCCCTCAGAAAGACACGTTGGCTGCGAAAATCTCCTACACACCAGCTAGGTTTTTATTCATTCCCTCCCCACAGTGCGCTCTGGGCGCGCGGGAAACAAGGAAAAAGCACGTACCTGGCGGCGCTCTGAGGGCATCTTCGCCGGCCCTCGGTAGGCAAGGGAGCCCCCCAGAAGCTGCTCCCTACCTGGCTGGTCGCCCCAAGGCCTGTCCCTCCCTCCCTCCCCGGCCACACACTCCGCCGAGCGAATTCTGCTCGAGGAGGCAGGAGCGGGATACCCGGCCCGCCTTTCTGGGATCCGTTTTCTAGCGCCAGGGCCGGCGCCAACTCCCAGGCCACCGCCGGCTCGCAGGGTTTCCGTAGTCCTTTAGATCAGCAGAGAGTGCTGCGGCCTGGACGCTGGGCTGCGGCTCGCGCACCAGCTCCATGCTCCCGCACGCCCTTCTGCATCCAGGCTCCGGCTTGTCCATGTTCCCAACCGCGAAAAAGGGACGAACCCTGAGCCCTCCGGGAAGGGAAGGCTGCAGCCGCAGTCCAGGAAGGAGCCCCAGGGCGGGAGGGGTGCAGGGCGGAGGGGCGGGAGAGCTACCAGCGCCCCACGGCCGCGGCCCTCGTGGGGGTGGGGAGGGCGCCCAGCCCCACCCACGTGGAAGCCCCCGCCCCGCCTCCAAGAGGGCAGCGTCCCCGCCCTCCCAGCTCTCCCGCCTAGCCCCTCCCATCGCTTCCCGCAGCGGCCTCTCCCTTTGTCTGGGCAGCCCGGTGCAAACCAATGGCATCGCGTGGGCGGTGCTCAGGTTGGCCAATAGATAATCGAGGAGGTGTGGCTGAAGAGGCGGCTCTATTCCCCCCGCCCCCCCCCCCACACACACCCTAGAAGATACCGTAAACTGGTAAGCTTTTCAGGATCCCGGCTCTGAGGCTGAGAGTGTCTGCAGCTTCGAGCTGGCTCCGCCGTGGAATCCCAAATTTTGGATCCCTTTCCACTATCTGGAAAGATTTTCCCCAAATCCAGAAGGAAGTGTAAGCGAATCACTTCGGGACTCTGGGGAGCGGGAAGTCAGTCCGGAAGCCCCAGGGGACTTGATTTAGAACAACCCCTTGAACCCTGGACACGAAGTGTCTTGCACTTTGAAATTCAGGTTGTGCAACATCCCCAGAAGTCAGGAAGGTGCTTTGAGATCGAATGGTAATAATGTGATGTTCTGATTTAAAGTCATCTCTTGAGTTCAGGGGTAGAGGTGCATAGCCTTTTCAGGAAGGACTAGGATTGGGGGCCACTGCCCCAGATACACCTTAGTGGGCAGCGACTCATTTGCCTTCTGAGCGGAGAAATATCGAGTGATGGAGAAGATTCAGACCAAAGTGGACCACGGCCAGCGCTATGTTGCTGGCTTGCCCCAGACAGACAGGGAAGGAAACATCTCAAGTGTACATGAAGCCGTGCAGGGCAGCAAGTGCAAGAAAACAAAAGAGAGCCAAGCTCTTACAGGAGCAGGCAGACCAGACGTCCCCTCTTGAGTTCACTGCCTTGTCCTGGTCTCAGACCTGGAGGTGTTTCCCAACCTTTTCTCCTTTACTGCATTTTGGCTCCAAGTGAAATTCCCAAACCAGGAAGAAAAGGAAACAGCCACATGATGTAGGGTCTGTAATCTGGTGCCACCAACGGTAAAATGAGCCCCGGAGGTAAATGAGTGAGGTGCATTACATCCCTGGATTTGCAGGGCTCCACCCGAAAGCTATCAATCCCAGCATCTCCCACGCGCTTGTCACAGAAGCCAACATCTAATTCCTTGCTGCTGAAGGCAGTACTCTGCCACTTTTATGGCTCTGTTTTGAAATTTCCCTTTTCAGAAGTCCAGGGATCCTGAGATGGCCTGTAGCTAACTGAAGGGCAGGTGGTAGTGCTCAGGATCTAGGACTTGTCCAGCTATGGCTGCAAACCACAGACATGATCAATACGGTCTTGAAGTTCAGCTCCTAGGGATTAAGCACTCCAGGGTGGACACAAACTGATTTTTTGAGACCCAGAGGGATTGAATCAAGATAGTGGTCAAGATAATAATCCTAATAGCCTGCCTTCCACCCTCAAGCCCTAGAAATGATAGAAAAGTTTTAAAATCCATTACAACCAGAGAACAAGAACAGTGCCTGGGAGACAAGAAGGGGCACTGCTCTTGCAAGAGGGAGCACAGAGGAAAACTGATGGGCGGTAGGAGGGCTCCAAGGAGAGCTTCTCAGAGGAAACTGTGGAATTCTGGGATAGCTAGCTGTCAGGGTGATGGGTGAGAGGTCTGTGGAGACATTCTCTTCCTGGCCTGTGCTCAGCAGCAGTGGACTGAAACTAAGCAGATGCCACTGGAGAGTAGCCATGTGAAGAAGGAGCTCTCCTGTCCTCAGAGCCTCCACTGAGGCTCTCAGCAGCACACGAGGCCCAGTGCATGGAGACTACTCACAGACGGGAACACGGAACCTTACAGAGCAGCACAACTTAGAACCACTGATACTGGCTGCAGAGCTGGCTCGGTGATTAAGAGCACTTCTCTGCGCTTGCAGAGGACCTGGGTTTGAGTCTCAGTAGCTACATTATGATTCACAATTGTCTGTAACGCCAGTCCCAGGAGAATCTGGAGTCCTCTTCTGACCTCTGCAGAAGGTGGAAGGACCCTGGCCATACTTCTCATGAGGGGTTTTGGCTTTTGCTTGTGCTGTCTATCCCCAGAGCCTGTATGTTCAGGCAATTAAACTAAGTTAATTTAGTTTAAATTTATCTTAGCTTAAGTATCTGAGCCTAGTTCTTGATTTCATGTTACTTTTTTACTACAAGGGTAAGCTCTGCCCTTCCTCCTGACTTTGGGTTTGGCTCTATCTGGCACATGGGATTGTTACCAGATGCGAAGTGGACAAAGTTTGAAATGTGCTAGCAAGGTTATATTGAGTGCCAGGGAGTCAGGATGAGGAGATAGTCTATTGGGAGAATAAATGGGGGTGGATCTGGTCTCAGGAGGAGAAAGCATCCCAGAGCATCCCTCAGTCCCTCGGGCCTGTGAGGACAAGTTGCCACTGTAAGCCATGTTCTGAGGCTCTCTGAGCAGCATGGTTGTGACAGCTGACTGGGATGGCTGTCCTGACTAATACAGAAATGGACACCAGGCAGAAGGAGCCCTAGGGCGTGTGTTTTCAGCTTAGAGGTGGGGTTATGGGTGACAGAGAAACTGAGGAAGTATAGTGACATTTTCCCTGGTTACCCTGAAGCAGACTGGGGGAAACTGAGAAGGTAGGAGAGGACCATGCTGTTAGCCTGTCACCTGCCCCCTGCAGGAATCGAGGCCAGATGTAGCCAAAGGTTGCTTAGAACTGTGGAGTCGCAGGTTGGAAGGGCTACTGTTTAAACCCCCCAAACATGTAGAAAAAGTGGTCATTATTGCTCTGAGAACAATGATGAATACAACTTGGTCTAGTAAAAGGACCTAGGCTTGGTTGGGCAAGATGGCTGGCTCTACAGTAAAACTACCTATTGGTAAGTGCCTACTGATGACCTGAGTTTGATCCTGGGACCCACATAGATAAGGAGAACTGATTCCCACAAACTGTCCTTTGGCCTCCACACAGATGCCATAGCACTTGTGTGTGCACAAGTGCACTCAGGCACATGCACACACGCACGCAGGCAGGCACAACTTAGGCCTATAGCAGCCCCAGAGTACCAATCAGATTATAGGATGGAAGGGTAGCAGCTAACTGAACGATGTCCCCAGCTAGCTGGAGAGACTGTGTACTTGAGTGAAGCTAAGCTTCAGGCCGAAGCATGTCCCTGGAGACAGAATAGCCTTTCTTTAAAAAAATGTGTTTGAGGATGTGGGCATTCACAGATATCTGGAGGCAGAAGAAAGACTACTAAATGTCTACCTTTCCACTCAAGGCTGCACTTCTCCGGGAGCCTCTGGCTGGGCTACATTTTCTGCTTTCCTTGTAAAACCCAACACAATGTGGCAGATATAGATACAATGTATATCCAGGCACACACAAGGCTATCTGATGTCCCCTTCCTGCACTCAGTGTAGACAGCTACTCCCAGGTGTCCCATGGATGATGGCAGGGCAGCCATCAGTTCTGAGACTCCTTGGCTATGTGGAGTGCCAACCTGGAAGTCAGACTACTTGCTTTGGGGAGTCCAGAAAGAACAAACTGTTGCTACTGTGATGGGCAATCAAGGAGTGTCTACTAGATATAGAGATTTAGTCTGAGCTAACCCAAGAGTGAGTTTTCAAAGCACACAGGATATTATAAAACAGCACTAGAAACATTTTCAGAAAGAAAAATTGTAACGGGAATGCAGCAAAGTAAAGTGGCGCCTAAGAGGCTGAGGTCATAGGATCAGGAGTTCAAGGTCAGCCTGGACTACTCAGAGAATGCTGGGCAAGCCTGGGCTATGTGGTGACTGTTTAGTTTCATCAAGCTTCAGGGTTTGGATAAAACTCCACAATAGTCTGTACAACATATGTGAGACCCTCCCCAGACTAAAAAAGATTCTTAAAATAAGAAAAAGATAAATAAAATAAAATAATCTGGGGAATAGAATATTCTGGTGGTATTCTGCTTTTTTCTTTACAATTTTATGTATTATTCAGAAATTTACAAGAATACATTATTTATATATTCAGGAAAAACCAAAATTATGTTTACATGAAAAAATAAAAATAAACTTAAAAAGATACTTTTCAAAAGTCAGCTAGATGTCTTGAGAAAGAAAATATTTCCCCATTGAAATAATAACTGCTTTTAGCAAGCCAAAGAGGAGGATGGGCTGGGCCATGGGTCATCAGTGAGGGGGGAAGTCAAGCTGAGGAATTTTGGAGAACACATGGTGAAGGACACTCCCCCCCCCCACCAAAAAAAAAGTGTGAAGTTAAAGCTAAGCAACATGGGGAATGGACCATTTAAATGAGATTCCAGGGAACAGAAAGAAAGAGAGGGAATAGTTACGGAAATAATAAAACTGTCCAGGGCCAAGGGAGACCCTATGAAAACATTTCAGAACACAGGGAGGAGAGATGCAGGTTCCCCGTGGGAAAACACGCTACCTCCACAAAAAAGCAAGGAGCTGACATCTAATGTTGGAAACTTGAGACTCAAAGACAGCGAGGGCACCTTCACCGTCCAGAGGGAAAATTAGCCGAGCCTAAAGATCCTTGCCTGGTCTGACAGGCATTCAGTGGCGGGGAAAAACAAACACCATTTTTGGTTGTGCTAAGAGAATTTATTTCCAACGAATACTTTCTGAAATAATTGCTAGATGCCTGTATTCCAGCTAAATAAATAAATAATAAACTTCAAGGGGTATGCAAGGAGGGATATGGGGGCTGAGTCTGCTTCATCAGGGACTGTATTGGAAAATGCTCTTGGTGGCATGGGAGGAGGATATGCCAGTGAACTCAGGATGGGCAGCCCTGGGCAGCCCTGGGATAGAGGGGTGTGCACTGTGATCTCAGTACTGGGGAGATGAGGGTCCCTGGGCCTGGTGAATAGCAAGCTGGCCTTCAAGTTCATCATAAACAAATAAGGTAACACAAACCCTTAATCCTAGCACCTGAGAAGCAGAGGCTGGTGGATCTCTGTGAGCTAGAGGCCAGCTTGATGTCTACAAGTTCTTTTTTTTTTTTTTTTAATCTTTTTTTTTTTTAATGTAAGTACACTGTAGCTGTCTTCAGACACACCAGAAGAGGGCATGAGATCCCATTACAGATGGTGGTGAGCCACCATGTGGTTGCTGGGAATTGAATTTAGGACCTCTAGAAGAACAGTCAGTGCTGAGCCATCTCTCCAGCCCAGCCCTACAAGTTCTAGGACAGCTATGTAATAGAGACCCTGTTTCAGAAGAGTGAGAGACCAAGAGTGTGTGTGTGTGTGTGTGTGTGTGTGTGTGTGTGTGTGTGTGGTTATCCCTGGAACTCACATAAAGGTAGGAGAGAACTGATTCTCAAGAGTGCCTCTGACTTCCACATGCACTATCCAAATAATAATAAACAAATAATCAAATAAAATTTAAAAACGAGCAGTGAAAGATTAAAAGTATTTAAGAGAGAGAAAGCTTGAAAAAGACACCTGGAGCTGGAGAGATGGCTCAGCGGTTGAGAGAGCACTGACTGCTCTCCCAGAGGTCCTGAGTTCAATTCCCAGCAACCACATGGTGGCTTACAACTATCTGTAATGGGATCTAATGCTCTCTTCTGGTGTGTCTACAGACAGCTACAATGTACTCATATATATAAAATAAATAAATATTTTTTAAAAAGGAAAGAAAAAAAAAGACACCTGATGTCAAACTCTGGTAGTCATGTCTCTGCCTGCATGAATACACACACACACACACACACACATCAACACATACACATATGAATACATATACACATCAACACATACACACATCAACACACATAGCACACACATAAACATACACATGAACATGCACACAACACACATGAATACACACATAACACACACATAAACATACGTAACATACATTAATGCACACAGCATACACACATGAACACAGTACACAGACATGAACACACACAACATACACACACACATGAACACATACACACATGAACACACATACACACACACAGAGATGCTAGGATTGGATGGAGTAGCACTGATTGCTTGCCTATCATGTACCCTCTGAGTTCCATCTTCAGCACCACAAAAGTGATCAATCCATTTAGAAAAATTAACCAGTGGACAAATAGAATTTGATATAAATCTTCTAAATAAATGGAGCAGAAACTAGACAAATTTAACAGAAACAGGAAATAGAAGGCAAGCTGGGTCATAGGGACAACAAGATACCGTGTCAAACACAACTCAAAGCCAATCAGGTGTGGTGGAGCATGCCTGCAATCCCAGGACACAGGTGGTAGAAGGAGGAGGATCAGAGTTCGAGGCCAGCATAAAACTCTCATTTCATAAACCAAAACAGTGGGTTAAGGCACTTGCCCCCATGCCTGAGAACATGAGTTGGATACTCAGAATCCACATAGTGAGAATGGAAAACTGACTCAAGCAAGCTGCCCTCTACATACCCATCTTAGTGTGTGTGTGCCTACGTGGGTGTACACACACTAGCTCACACACACATGAACACACATACTCACAGGAGAAAAAAGGAAACTGAAAAAAACCAATAGCAACTACTTTTGAATGAAGAAGCAGAGTTGGGAAGGTGGCTCCGTGGTTAAGGACAGCCATTGCGGTGCACGCTTTTAATCCCAGCACTGGGGAGGCAGAGGCAGGTCACTGTGAAGTCCAGGATAGCCAGAGTTGTGGAGTGAGACCTTGTCTTTAAAAAACAACAAAACCAAAAAATTGTAAGTATGAGGTTGGGGCTATAGCTCACTGGTAGAGCACTTGCCTAGCATGTCCGAGGCCCTGGGTTCAATTCCCAGAACTGAAAAAACACAAAATAAAAAAGCAACCAATCAAACTGCCTGAAACTCCGTGAGTCTGCCCTGTAGCTTTGATCTCCTTCCTTCTCCTTTCCTAGTGTGCACAGGGTAGTTGTGGGTGTGCACAGTGATAGTGTGTGTGGGCACGGATGTGTACAAGGGTGCAGATCTCTTGGCTTTAAAAAAAAAAAAAAA
>JADRCD010224221.1:0-12284 GCA_019843815.1 Montemys delectorum | reverse complement strand
TAGTTTAGGAATGCTATTTCCTGAGATAATCTGATTTTCTTTCAGGCAAGTTTGTTCTCTATGCACTGTAGCTTTGGAATACTACCTGAGTATCCTTTATATCCTATAGATTTAGTCCAGTTACACAGGGGCAGTTTCTGATTCCTACTTCTTAAATATAAGCTCTACATGTGAGAGAACAAATAAACAAATATTCTAGAAATTAACAAATTGTCATTTTGTGCAGAAATTTGTGAAAACTTTCTACCCCCTATAAAGTCATTTTGTTTTTATAAATGTAACAACTGCTTCATAACACTCATAGCACACATCATACATGCTTCTGTCTGGAGCCAGCATGGTGTGAGGGCCTATGCATGGCTATTTTAAGACAGGAAAGGACAGATAAGACTCTGGGGCACATAGAGAAAATGCATGATGTATCTGTAAGCATTCCTGAGAGGTTTCCAATGAGCTGCTAAGTTCAAGTACAGTACATTGAAAAACAGCAGCTTCTGAAGTGCTCTGATGGCAGAAGGAGTCCAAATCCCTAATTTACCAAGAACTGGAACCAACCTAAAGAATGGTTTTAGAAGCTATCAAGCTTCATTGGAACACCTTAGTAAATAGGTGGAAATATTTTAGCAATATCATACTTCGCTATCAATATACTTCACTATATCTATATCATATTTGTGACATGTGAAGCCAACTCTCAATTATACACACAATGGGAGAGAAAGATACTATTAGCCATTTTCAAATAGAAAGAATTTAAATTTTATTTTGGCTACTGTTTCCAATTCTCTGTGCCACCCAGTGATGCTGTGCAGCTGGCTTGAAACCTCTCTTAGACTGAGAGCTTCATTACCAGATCCTTCTCTCTCAGGTAAGAACACATCATGTAATGTAGAACCCTGATCCAGTAGAGAGTCAGTCAGTGTGTTCTTTAAGAAACACCTAGTTCTCCAAGCAGTGGTGGCACATGCCTTTAATCCCAGCACTTGGGAAGCAGAGGCAAGCAGATTTCTGAGTTCGAGGCCAGCCTGGTCTACAGAGTAAGTTCCAGTACAGCCAGGGCTACACAGAGAAACTCTGTCTCAAAAAAACAAACAAACAAAAAAAAAAAACAAAGACAAAAACAAAAAAACAAACAAAAAAAAAAACCACCTGGTTCTAAAATGGGAGTCAGTATTGTTCACTGCCACCTAAGAGTTAGTAGCAGAATAACTAATTCTCAGTCTGATTTTTGTCATGTAAAAATAATTGGGAATTGACAAGGGTCAATGCCATTTATTTGGTAAGATCTATTGGTAAAATTGTTAATGTAATATAATGTAATATTAATGCTAGGGAGATGGTCCAGGGGGCAAAGTGTTTTCTGGATAAGCATGAGGACCTAAATTATGATCCCAGAACACTGGTAGGAGTCAAGCCTGGAGGTACATGCCTATAACCCCAGAAACAGAATGCTGGAAACATGTGAAACCAAACCCAGGGGCCTAATGGCAAGCCCCAGGTTCAGTGAGAGACACTGGGTCAGAGAAATACAGGCAGAGCTATGGAGGTCTGTGTCCTGAAGAGAACCTCTAGCTTCTACATGTACACACACATGGGCAAGCATACCTGCACACACATACATGTGTGCCTATCACACACATATGCATGCACGTGCACATACGCGCGCGCGCGCGCACACACACACACACACACACACACACACACATACACACACACACACGAGAAGAAAAGTAGCATAGTATGTGTTCTTACCTTTCTACCAGTGAACAGGCATGGGGCCAGAATCACAAAGGAGAAATGGATCTTTCTGACCACCTTGTGATAAATATTTGAGAGTTGGCTCCTAAAAATAGTTAGTGGTTTGGATGAATTTGAGAAGCAACTATTACAATGGCCCAGTGATTGTTGAATTGGGGAAAAAAAGAAAAAAGAAAAGAAAAGAAAAATTTCTCTGATATATAAACTAGTCTACAGTCACCATTAAGAATTTTGCAATTTTTTAAAAAATTATAAATATAAGCATTCAGAACTTTGTTATCATTGCCTTTGAGGCTTAGGGGGAAAAAAATGAACCAAACCAAAAAAAACAGATAAACAACAACAAAACAACAATACTGGGTCATTTCCAAAAGGAGGATCTGAGTATTTAAGAACACATCTGTCTTATATGAACATGTTATTGTCTGCTTTTTTAAAACATCAGGATTTTAACCTGATTGTTCATCTGCATTGTCTGATGACCACTTCCCTCTAGTTCTGCTCTAGACTTATCCGCGACTCTCAATCTAGAAAAGCTTATACTCAGTGTATATTCCATAGAAAATAACATTAGATTGTCTTTGATGCAAAAAAAAAAAAAAAAAAATCACTATGGCAATATCAGACCAGTTGCTTTGTGACAAAGAAAAGGCTCAAATAAAAATGGCAGCCGTGGTTTTCAAAATGCAATTTTCTACAGGAAGCCGCCGCCTTATTCTGTATTCTAGAGCAGAAAGGGGCAAGTGATTAGATGATGACCTGTCGCTATTGGTAATCAAATCCTGGTGATTCAGGCCCAAGAGGAGCACGTCCCTCCAGTTCGCAATGCTATTTGTACTGCAATCATTTCTCCCACTCGGAATGATGTTATTTTAACTTTCAGTCTCACTCCAAGGAGCCTGAGTCCAACCCCATCCAGCCCGGGCAGCCCCTGTAGTCCTCTCTTGACCTTTCACTTCTGGAGGTAAGCAAGCCTGAGGGCCTGTCAGGACTGCTTTATCTTTGAGTCCCTGGGGTCCTTCCAAGCCAGGAACTGTCACACATGGGAGCCTCCCTCCTGGGACCATGCGCATCGGTAGACTTTGCTCCCTGGGTTGCCCATTCCATGTAATGCATCTTAGGGAACATCACTTGGTCTTTGGTTATGACTTGCCCGACTTAGCGTATGAAAACTTCTCCCAAGGTTTTCACAGGAAATGACTTGAGCGAGGAGTCGAAGAGAAGAGTAGGGCTCGGATGTGATGAAAACACATTGTATGAGATTCTCAAAGAATTCTTTTATTTTTTTTTTAAAGATTTATTTATGTCATGTATGTAAGTACACTGTTGCTGTCTTCAGACACACGTTACAGATGGCGGTGAGCCACCATGTGGTTTCTGGGAATTGAACTCAGGGCCTCAGGAAGAACAGTCTGTGCTCTTAACTGTTGAGTCATCTCTCCAGCCCCAAGAATTCTTTTTTTAAAGAAAAAAAAATGGTTTTGGATTAATTTTGTTTTCAAGTTTTGGTCCTTCTCTTAGGATGAAATAATTTATTACAATTCCCAAAAAACTTCCTAATTTATGTTATAATATCACACTATGTGTGTCCCCACAAACTATTTGAGGCACTATAATTTATGGGATAACGTATTCATTTCAAGGGCTTGTATTCTTTAAAATCTTTTTTCTAACTCTGACTAAAATACCCCTAACCCATAGGCTGATTTCCATCCTTCTCTGTTCATTAACAAAAACTGTGTATGTGCTCTCTTTGTCACTATGACAGAAGTGTCCGACCTAAACAACTTAGAAAGTGGAAAGGTGTATTTTGGCTCCTGGTTTCAAGCCATTACAGTGGAATTGGAGAGAAAGAATTAACTATGGAAGTGGATTAATGGTTCTGAACTTTGCTTCAGTTCCGCTGATAGGGCTACATTTATTCTTAGGAAAGACAGACAGAGAATAGCTTATGTAATGCCTTCTCTGGTGACCCTGGGTTGAAGTAGAAGGTGATGGTGGGAAGCAAGCTGAACATGCCCCAGCAGTAAGGAAGCAGAGAGACATGTTGAGGCTGGGACGCCAGTGTGCCTCCCACTCTCAACTAGGCCCTGCCTCCTAGTTCCCAACATCTTACAGTGACATCAGCAGTTAACCAAGTTTAGCATGTACACTTTGGGGGACATTTTGTCAGCCTATTGTAAGACTGCATGATAGAAAATACTAATGCTGTATTGTGCTCTATATATTCTAATGGAATTTTTAAAATTTGGTATCATTATATGTCCATGTGTCTAACAGACTATTTATTCAGAGAACTCAACATACTTGTTCTTAAGGAAGAAAGAATCAATTTTTTAATTGAAGTTGACTTTCAGTTGGGAAGGGTAACTTATTACCATAACAGAAGCTCTATTTTGTATAAGCAAATGAATACAAATTTTGTCATTCCTGGCTAGTGACTTGAAAGTCCTAACTTAAAGTCTTTGGATGGCATTTTCATAGTTTTACACATTTGTTTTTGTCATATTTCTAAAATAAGATTGAGCGAAAATGTGTGGGGAAAATTAACTAGAGAGGTGAATTAATGACTTTGAACTTTGGTTCTAGTGTGCTGATAGGATTATATTTATCATTGTAAAAGTGAATTTTAACTTGAAAGTTATCTGTAGTAATTTTTATAAAGCATCATCTAGATCCTAAAACATATGAAAATGTTTTTATCTATCTGAAGAATCCCATTGCTCTTGTATGGTGTCCAAGAATGGTGATCTATGCATGAGATATGGAAGTTTCCTCTGAGTGCTCAGACCTCTCTGTCTTTCCTAAACCAGTATGCTACTCGAAGCGCCAGCCATTGGAATACTGTGGTAGCAGAGGAAGGTGATGTCCTAGCATGTGGTGGAGAAAAAAAGTTTTATGGAGCTAGTGTGCTTTAGCTGGACCATGAGCTATCCTGAAGGTTTGGCATCAACAGCACCAAACAAAGCAGAAGAGAAAAGAGCAACTCTAGGAAGCAAGAAAGTATTTCAGTGTCTGGGCTGGGTGGAAGGAGCAGGTCAGCAGCTAAAGATGCTGCTGTCGAGCCTTACGACCTCAGTTTGATCCCCAGGGCTCGGAGGATAGAAAGAGACAGTTGGCTCTTGCAAGTTGTCCTTTGACCTCTGCCTATGTGTTATAGCTTGTTCTCTCTCTCTCTCTCTCTCTCTCTCTCTCTCTGAAACAAATATAATAATTTTTTGAAAATCATGGTCTGATAGACTAGTAAGAGGGTGGAATGGAAGAAAAATAGAGTTGTCAGTAGAGAGATTGTTATGGATTAGACCTTGACTGGGGCAGTGAAGGTGTAACTCGGTTGGTAGCATGCTTATTTAGCAGCATGATACATGAAACCCTGGATCTGATCCCCATCACCACATAAAACTGGGTGGGTGTGATGGTGCAACCTATAACTCCAGCACACCGGTAGCAGAGACAGGAGGATCCGAAATTCAAAGTTGTTCTGAGCTCCATAGCAATCTCAAGGCCAGCCTGGGATATATGAGACCAAGTCAAAACATTTAACTTGATTTGGGACCTCGTTATGCAGAACCTTGACTACTAAACTAAAACTTCTCACTCACCCCCACCCACTACTGCCAGCCATAGGGGAGGATTGCTTCTGACTACAGATAAAGATGCTAACACAGAGAGAGATTAAATAGCTTTGACTCAAGCTGACATCTCACACCTTTCCCCTGTCAGTGACTTCAGACATTCACACTGCTATGAAATCATTTAGATAGAATTTTAATTACCTGGTTTAGGTAGACCTTGTGACCTGCATTTAGATTCTTTCATTTCCCAAGTGCCTTACTCAACCCTTGGAATGCAGTAAACAACTGGAGAAAGGTTTGTTAAAGAGTAGACGAATGAATGAGGAGCAGAGAGGTATTAACTAGCCACCCTAGCAGAACAGCTTAAATACAGAGAACTGTGTTTACCACTAACCAGCCTAGGACTTTGGAAAGGATCTGCTCCATCCAGGGACCAGTGCTGTCTGCAACACATACCTTCGAGGATGCCGTGATGGAAAGTTCATAGAAAATGGAGCACAATGGATGCTATTGCACATTCCCTTACTAAAAGTGTTGTGTTCTGGTCACATCTAGTGAAACAGACCTTACTTGGATTCAGGGAAAGGAGCAAACAGGTTTGGAGAATAGTTAGCAGTCTTTGTCACAGACGTTGATGGAAGAGAGGTGTATACCGTAGGTATTCAGTGGTTAATCTTCAATGGTTGGTTGAAGCTGAGGTTTCCAGCATGGATGGCTGGACCGGAACTCAAGTACAGTTAGAGAGGCAGGACCACATACTAGTGATGAATCTGCCCTAGAACACATAAAGATTGTTCTGGAGAGGGCTATGTGACTGGTATCTTGTACATAAGTGTTTCTGATAGTGTGCTCCAAAATGATGGTCTGATATTATTAGTTGTAGGAATCTAATTGTTTTTATGCCTTTGGGGGGGGGGGGGAAGTGCATTTATTGTACCCTGGCACTGATGACGTTCTTCTCCCTTGGCTGTGAGGGGTCAGATTTCTCCCCGGTGCCTTTCTTGTGTGTAGATGTGAAGGTGTAAGGAGAGTGACAGTCGTGCCCTTTTGAGGTGCTGACACAGACTTTCTAAATAAGGTGGTGGAAGGTTCTGCTCCTTTCATGGTAAAGCCCTGGAGGCTGGCCGCGCTGACGGCTGAGTCAGCGCTCCATCTCCAGCAGGTCCCTATGGGCTTCTCCAGGTCAGCCTTCTCGGGGACTGGCCAGAAATGAGAGCTGCAAGCTCTAAGACAGCTCTCCTGACGAGTAAGCTTTCTGTCTGGGAGATGAGGCCCAGAGGTGCTGTACCCAGGTGCCAGCAAAGTGACTTCGGGCTCCTTGTTAGAGGAAAACTTCCTTAGGAAGCTTTCTGGAAAATGTGATGGACTTGCTCCCCCAATGGGAACCAGTTTCAGGAAGGCTAGATGCCCACCTAGCTGAAAAGAAGCAGAGTACAGCCCTGCACTAACACAAGAGGTCCTTTCTGTCTTCAAATTCGAAAGTTTTTGTTTGTTTTTTAGTCCTCCAGCCATGCTGGGAAAAAAAGGTAGTATCGACATGTACCTTAGTTCCTAAACAAAGTATATACTTAATTCTGAACACCGGTTTCTCAGCTGCCAGTGTGATGCCACCTTGAGGACCTTAAGTGTCCTTGGTACATGTCTTCCGTCTCCACTTCTGAGACAACTATAGCAGTTCAGAACTCCCCATGATTCTAGCACTTAAAATATTCTATTCCTTCTCCATGCTTCTCCCATGTCCTTCCTTTCACCAATAAATGAAAATACACTCCCTGAATTCCTTGTCCAGTGCGGCACTAGTTCCAGAAAAAAAAAAGCAGTCATTGTGCTGTAAACTCCACCACGAGAACACACCTTGTCTACTCATTCATACACGTATTCATCAATCCTCCATAGTTCTGATAGGTACAGGAGAGGCTCCCGAAACGGGGATCAGCTGAATGAGTGCTTGTGAGTATTGCCCAGGGCTTGAGTCTGGTCTGATTTTTATATTTCAGCAATACATGGAGGACAGTGTAAAGAGGTTTGATTGATGAAGACTGTGCCTGACTAAGGTGAGGGGCACAAAGCATGTCCTAGAAATCAAGGCACGATGCACTGAGGAGGAGAGTCAAAGGGAGAGACTGGTCTGCCTAACTTTTTACCATCTTTTGAGTACCCAGAACAGCACCTGGGATGTCCTGACAGTCCGCATCTTACAATGACTCCAGTTGGGGGGATACTGACATTTCCACAGTGCACAATTGGCTGTGTTCAGTAGAAGCCAGGCTTCACGTTTTGAATGTTGTTCTTTTTCCAAGCTAGTTGCATGTGATCTTGCCTTTTTGTGCTGGCCAGCAGCACTGAGCTGTAGTTCCCAGCCAGCCCTGTGATCAAGAAGGGGAAAAGCGGCTGGTCGGTGGTGGCGCAAGCCTTTAGTCCCAGCACTTGGGAGGCAGAGGCAGGCAGATTTCTGAGTTCGAGGCCAGCCTGGTCTACAGAGTGAGTTCCGGGACAGCCAAGGCTACACAGAGAAATTCTGTCTCAAAAAACAAAACAAAACAAAAAAACAAAAACAAACAAAAAAAAAAAAAAAAAAAAAAAAAGAAGGGGAAAAGCCAAATGTGTTGTTGCTAGATACTGATGATAATTGATTCTGGACATTAAATATGGTTTTATTTGGATAGAGCCTCATTATTAGTTGAGGGGCACCAATACTAAATACTAAATAAAGTCCTTGTTGCTGAATGGGTTTTGAAAAACTAGAGAAGGGTCTGAGTGGTTGGTCAGTGAGTAAAAGTATTTACCATGCAAGTGTAAGGACCTGAGTTTGGATGCTCAAACCCGTAGACCAGTTCTTACTGGCCATGTTATTCACATGTCTATAATCCCAGCATCTTTATAAGGGGATGGGAGAGGGCAGAACCAGCCAGATCATATGGTGAGAGAAGCAGAGAAGCAATATAGTGACCCTGTCTCAAACAAAGGAGAAAGCAAGGACTGACACGTGAGGTTGTCTTCTGTCTTCTCCGCATGCACCATAGCGCATGTGCACCCATATTCACACACACACACACACACACACACACACACACACACACACACACGAGCACATGCACATACATCATTGCACACATATAGATTTTAAAAAAAAATTGAGAGCGATGATTGGAGGGATCAAGAGCTACTTTAAGGAACTGAAGCCCTTCAGTGAGTCTGTGTTTGCCTGGCAGGGTTTTGTCTCTGAGTGGGTTGTCCTTGGTCTGGGGGCTCCTTTTTCCCAGCCCATTGCATTATTTCATTCATTCACATTAGCTGCCTGGCCCTGGAGGCATCTGAGATTGGAAAGACTAGGAAAGTTCTTGATTCTTGGCCGGTGTCCCTAAACCTGCAAACACTGTGACCCTGAGGCGGTTGTGAACTCCCTGGACCCTGAACGTAAAGCCTCCATCTACAAATTACTCACCTCAGTGGGAACTTAGGAACAGTAGCTTCTCAGCATTGAGTGCGCCTTGTGCCAGCAAGAACGCAACACTTGTTGTTTCTGGGAGTGGCGAACAACAAAGGCAGACACTACCTTAGCAGGGAGGGCATTAAGAACAATGTCAGCTAAGGCAATCCTTCCGAGAGCTGCAACATTTGTCTTGCTGCTGGAAATGTGACTGGGTATCCACGGCTGCCTGGATTCCCTTCACTTCACTTGTTGCCATGGTGAGGACAGAGTATTTACCAAGAGTTCCGCAATATGTTCTGATTCTGTGTCTCCTCCTCACCAGAAACCTCACTGTGTCCCCCTTCTCACTAGAAGGTCACCTGACTGCAGAACCACTGCACCCTTTTAGTTCCATTTGCTGAATGCAGCCAATCTTCGTATCCCTCCCCCTCCCCTTTTGCTTTGGAGAAAACACTGCAAAAAAAAAAAAAAATCTGAAAAAGCTCACAGCAGATGGTAGTTTCTCTGTGCTCTATGATACAAGTTCCTGTGCTTTTGTGAATGTGATGGTTTAATGAATTGCCTTATATGTTCCCGAGTTTTATTTCTGAATTATTCTGTAGTACTAAATCGATGTAAGGTAGTCACTCTGTGGAGGATGGCTCTGCCAGATGGAGATGATCCTAGCGGAAACACACTGTGCTGACCTTGCAGGTGGGCATGGCTGAGGCAGAGATGGGAAGGTTGGCAGCCTCAGATGTCACTGAAGAGGTGGCAGGGACAGTGTGGACAAGCCTGTTAGCACTTCTGCTGACCCACCCTTCCCACGTTTCTGCAAGTGTCGCCACTGGAAGACTGCTGTTGTTAGACTGCAAAGGAGGACCAAGCTGTTCTCTGTGGTTCTCTGGGTGGGGGAGGGGGGATGAGTGCAGGGTAGACAACTTCACAGGTCATGTAAATGGGGGAGGATTCATAAAACAAACATGGTTTCCTTTTCTTTTACTGGGACATCGTGTGCTTTGAGACAAGTTCTTGCTATAGAGGCCAGGCTATCCTTGACCTTCAAGTCTTGTATGTCTCAGGGTCCTAAGTGATGGAACTACAGATGTGTACCTTCACACCTAGCTTAACTATATATGTATATATGCACATATTTATGTATTGTATATTAATGGATGTCGTAACCTCATAAGCTTATCTGCTATGCAGTCACACAATCTAATTAAGGGGCAAAGTCTTAGGGGGCCAGATAGCAAGCAAGGCTTTTGAGGACAATGAGTCTGGGGAATATGTCAATCCTTGCAGAGCCTGTGTATATGCGCACCACTGTCGGCATGCTCCTGACCCTGGGAACACTTTGTCCTCGTGATTACATTCTCCCATCACTTGCTTATGTTTGCACACTCACTTTGCCATTTACTCTACTGCCATGGGTTCAACTCCCAAATCAGTAATCTACGTGCTTGCATGTGCAGTGGCTTAGTTTCCAGCATTTGTAGAGAGTGCTCACCCTGTGCCTGGTGCTACTCTTGATGTTTCACACATATGGACACGGTGTCTGTGGGGGTGGGAACTGAATTTGTTGACTGCCGAGGCATTGGAGGCCTAGGGAGAATGTGCCTGTGGGGACAGCGTTTTCCTCTTTGCCCTGGTCCAGATCCGGTTTGACTTTGCAGTGGTGTGATTATTGCAGTCCTCGTGCCCTTTGACACCCTCCTAATTAGAACTCCAGATTATCCCTATTTCCCAGTGTGTAGAATATGTTCTACTGTGGTCCTCGCTTCAGCCTTGGGCTGTAGAGCCTCATTGCTCTTCTGTAGCACGTGTCTGTCCTGTCACCCTTTATCCCAGCATCTACTTACAGTCACTGTAATTACGTTTCCAGAATATAATATTCCACTTAGAGAGGGGAATTTTGCCATTAGGGAGAAACCTCTGCTTGGTCCTGCATGCATTATTCCATCTTCTGCCCACTTTGCCCTTTTAAGATTCTTTTAGAGAGTCTAGATGTTGTAATGTGGCTCAAATTAGGTTCAGTTGGCAGCCAGGCCTTGGGTCCCAGAAGCTCCAGGATCTGTGCTGTGGCAAGCTGAGCAGGATAAGCCAGCTTCCTTAGCTGGAATGGCCTTCTGCTGCCTGGGGTGACGATGTTCTCACCACCGCTGTGACCTTCGGAGGGTCCTCCGAGCCCTATTAGGAGTGTTCTCCTCGTGACTGAAGAACTGGTGTCATTCCATCCGAGAGGAGCCAGGACCTTTCCTTTATACCATGCACTCTTGGCCATTCCTCTGGCCCTAGCAGCTCTGAGTGCCCATTCTTGAGCTCTTTTACGGCCCAAATATTCTAACTAGTCCACTGAACTCACTTTTCAAATTTTGGCTTAATGTTGAAATTACCATCTGGAGCTTTCACCACTACCTATTGCTAATTGTTCTTGTGGTAAATGAAAAAAATAAAATAAGAAAAAGAAAAAAACCCTACTTGTCAAATGTATGCATGTATCCATCAAGGTGAGTAAGTGTGTGCATGCATGTGTGTGTGTGTTTGTGTAAGTGTGTATACATGTCTATTTGCCTGTGTATTTTGGATTCAAGGCTCTGACCCATGTTCCATTTTGTGACTAGAAAAAAACAGCATTCTACATCATTTAAAGAAAAAATAAACCTGTTTCCCATATTTAAAATCTGTGGATACAGCCATTAACACCCACCATGTTGATGAGAGAATGAAGTTGTGATATTCTTTGAAAGCACAGAACGGTGATATAGTCAAGCGCAGAGGTGTCTCAGCTAGAGAAGTCATACAAGTGCAAAACCCAAGGGGGAAGAAAGGCCTCTCAAGGCTCCCCAGCCGCAGCATGGATAGTCATACTTCTTGGCGGTGTTGTGAGGATGAATTAGGGAACACTTGGGACCTGTTCCAAGATGAGTGCTCTGTCTTATTGTTCTCAGCTTTGTCTTGTTGTTGGAAACCGAGCATTCAGAATGAGCTCCAAAGTCCAATCTGCTTCTGAAGATGCTACATATTCTAGTTTCACGCAGCAGAGAGTGAGGAGTTTTGATGGGCTTGTTCTAGATGTGCTGGTGACCCCAGGAAGAAAGAGAGATGAGCTATATTCCCTGGAGTCTCCTGCTTTTCCATTTTCCTTTCCCATGAGATTTACTCAAGTGAGCTGTCTCTGGTTACCAGCAAGAAGAAGTTATAGACGTACGTCAAACTGTGAGGAGCATTTCTTTCTCACGGTGCTGTTAGAATGTATTCTTCAATGCTATTTCAAGGCTCCTAGTTGCCTGTTCCCACCTTACACCAGGTTCTGAGTCCCAAAGTCACTATTCTTAGCAGTTTGGTTTGTTTGGTTTTTTTGAGAACAGTCTTACTATACAGCTTTGGTTGGCTTAGAACTCATTATATAGACCAGGTGAGCCTTCAACTCACAGTAGTTCCCTTGCTTCCAATGCTTGGTTCAGAAGTCATCTTTAATTTCTCACATTTAATCTTTTAGCTTGCTCATGCCATGTGGTGAGGGTCTGTGTGTGTGA
>JADRCD010224219.1:51970-76631 GCA_019843815.1 Montemys delectorum | reverse complement strand
AAAGTTAAAAAAAAATTGTGATCAAAAAGGTTAAGAGCTATATAGTGTGATGTTATAGCAGTGTCATACATCTGCTGTAAGGAGGTAAGAGCCAGCAATATGATCATCTATTGGTTTGAGGTTCTGCAAGGAGTTTGGAAAACAGAGCAGAGAGAAGAAGTGAAACAGGAAAGGAAGGAAGAAGGTAACATTGTGAAGATACAGGCCCTGTGGAAGCCCCATCAAAGATACCACAGTTCAACAGAAAACATTTTAACAAGGACAGGCAAAAATGCTTTTGAGTCACTTAGGCATTCTTATAATCCCTGGATGCCATGGAAGATGACATTGGAGCCCTTATCAGCTGTGAGAACTTTAGTAAGTCAGGTAACAACTTCAGTTTTCATGGTCCTCTTCTCTAGTACAAGAGCGTCTAAACTAAATTTCCCTTCAATTATTTCCATCCTACCTTTTTGATTATCTAAGTGAATAGTTAAAGTTACAAAGTCACAGCTAATTTCCATTGTTGACTAGATTTGGAATCATTTAGTGTATACACTTCTGGGTATAGCTTGAAGGAGAGCCTCATCATGGATGTGGGTTGGAGTTCCAGGCAACTTAGAAATAGGGAGAAAGCAAGCTGAGGATCAGCATTTACCTAAGTCTGCTTTCCAACAGCAGGCTCAGTGTGACCAACTTCCCTTGTTCCTGCCATCATGCATGCTCCACTGAGAAGGACTGTATGTTATTACTTTCAACAAAATACTCACCTTGTACTTGAGTTAGTATGTTATATATTTAATCACAGTAATGAGAAAATGAAGTATACAGGGAACTGACTTGGGTAGCATGATGTAGTATACAGTATCACTGACTTGATTGCTGGGGTTACATTTTGTTCGTTTTTCTTTCTTAAAACGATACTGACAAATAGAATTTCCCCATGTGGTATTAAAGAATAACTCTGGTAAACTAGAATAGCATTGATGGTAATACCCACAGTAAATTATTCATACAATTTCTCTAAATTGTTTAAGTACAATTTTACAAAATTTCCAAGCATTGGTTTCTTTCAGTGTCCAAATCATGGGCATGGCAACTACAGATAAACTCAGACCTGCAGATGAGTGAAAGGCTAGAGAAACACATGACAAGTTCAAGGATCTAGAGTAGTTCAGAAAGACAACTGGGCCTTTAGAATGTCTCTTTTGTGGAACAGGGCTGTCTTCCTTCCAGTAGTCATTGATATTTAATCATCAGTTGGACAGTAATGAAGTTGAGTGTATTTCCAGGATATAGCATTATAGTGAAGTAGTCAGGAAGAAACCATTAGTGATGAAAAAGTGAAGTATCTCAAAGTAACTCCACAGATTGTGTTCATGTTGATTATGATAGCTCTGAAATAAAGACAAGTCTGTCTTCCTTACTGAGTAGGCCATCTTCTAAGTCCTCTCCATATTCTGTGGATTTTTATTTCACAATGTAGAATTTTGATTTCCTGACATAGAAGCAAGAACACGTTTTATCATTTTAAATGAAAAAGAGACACCGAGAATATTTGCTTGCTGTTTCAAGTCACACTGGAAGCAGATTGACAACTGCAGAATTCACAATGATTGCTGTCAAATGTACAAGCTAATTTGGTAGTCCATTTGTCAAATTACATAGACTATTATTATATTTACATACCATGTCCAGTGCTAGTTCCTGACAAGACAGAGAAAGTATCAACCTACATGAGGTTTTAACATCTCCCTTAGATATGGGAAGCAGCTGAGGTAAGGTCACACACATGAGACCACTGTTCTCAGAAGACAGAAAGCAATTGGCAAGTACTGGTCATGAAGAGACGTACAATAAAGGTCCACAATTATCGCCTGAATGAATTAACTGTGCAAATCTTATCACCTACCTTTCTTCAGGAACACAATTCAAGAGTCAAGCATTACCAAATTTCCACAGACCAACTTTTCTTCACAGCACTGTCTTTAAAAAAAAAAAACAACCTAGCACTATTATGGGACAGGGCATGAATATTCTTTAAACCTTTGATGATTTCAGGGGGCTACAGTGGGATAGAAGAAGTATTTCATGTTGGAAAATCTTATGTCACTGTCCAATGTAATACATAATGTACCTGTCAACTTCACAGGACAAAGCTCCCCCATCTACTAAAAAATTCATACCCCAAGGGTATTTCCTGTGACATGTAACCCTGGATATATGTAACTATGGAGCTTCTTTGAGTGATAGTGCCATGAGTTTCATTGCTTTATTGTGTAACCATCTTCAGTGAAGGGAAAAGAGTCATTAATTAATTAAATATTAAACAAGAAATGTACTTTTCTCCTTGCAAAAGAAAGACCCTGCCCCAGAGGAGTTGTGGGTATGTATTTTCTGCCCACAGGGCAGTGTTTGCTTCCTTAAAATGACTCCACCATGTTCAAAGGCTTGGTCTGCCTCTCCTAAAATCACCATGGGTTTTCTTTTCACCCTGGCCGGACTTGTAATTCAAAGGGACTGTCCATCATCCAGGAGGGAGTGGGGCCCCTTTTCTCCTTAGTAAATCTACTGAAGTGCTTCAGGTAATTAGAATATCACTCTGGATTGCTCAATTGAACACACATGAAAAAAAAAAACCCTCTGGATATCTACAAGGGCAGAAAAACAAAGTATTCATTTTGTGAGATGTGAAATACAGAAGAATTTTTATTTGAAAAATCTATTTGTATTTTGGAGGGTATTGTTTCCACTGGTAGAAAAAGAAGATGCACAGATTTAGGATACAGAAAATCCTGCAATGATAATAACATACAAAATGTTTGTTGTGGATTAGGCATGGCAAGAGATTTGCCATGCCCTTGGGAGGCAGCAGGAATCCACTCACAGTTCCAGAAGAAAGGCTCCATTTTGCTCCTATTTCTGTTTTCATAACAATGATGATATCTGAGCAGACTCTGCTGTGATGGCTGTGAGCACACTTGCATGATATTAGCATCAATGAGATCTTTATGCTGATTGGAATCTCATAAGAGCTCAGAAGCCTATAGGAACCCCAGATACCAACAAATGTAGTTATAAGGAAAACAGCTTTAGAGTGAGGCAGATTTAATCTCTAGATTTAATCACTGTGACAAATCAATCTGATCTTGCAAAGCCATGCGGCACTGAATTTTGGCCTCAATTCTAAAGCCATGTTATTCTAGACTGCTCTCTTGGTAAAGTCATCCATGTTTTCAGTCTCAGCATGCATCCCTGCCCCACTTTCTGTTTGATGTTCCCATTCGGATAAAATCTTTTGAGCCATTTTCACTTATATGTACTTTCAAACTTCTGTGCAGTTGTGTGACTTTCCCCAGTGATTTCTAAAGTAACATCCATTCACACCAGATAAAAAGGGCATTGACTGGGAAAAGAAAAGATTCTATCCAGCTCCAGCCAGATGACATAATGAGTTTATTGGGGTTACATACACGACCATGTGAGCAAAAGGCAGCTATACCATACAGAACACCATTTCTGCCTAAGGTCAACTTAAGGAATCTCTGGGAAGGGTGGGATTTGTGTGGTTCCACTAGAGCTCTCCTGGATCTTGTGGGTCTCATTCTATTCCCTCTTTCCCTCAGTACTCAATGAAGTATTTTCTCAACCTGCAATGCTTCTGGGATTTTCATATCCCTTTACATGGGTCACTATCAGAAAACACAGATATTTACATTACAAACCATTACAGTACAGAATTACAGTGCTGAAGTAGCAACAAAATAGTTTTATGGTTGTATTAAAGGGTCACAGAATTGGGGAGATTGAGAACTAAGGTCATAAGAGCTGTCAGAACTCTTTCACTTCTACATACATGTTCACATCCCCACCGAAGACACCTTTGTTCACCCATCTTCATGTGTGTCTTTGTGTGTGTGTGTGTGTGTGTGTGTGTGTTGATTCCTTATCTTTTCTATTTCTTGCTTATTTGTTGCATAAGCCTTCACTTACCTCGGGACTGGTCAAGCAAACATGAGTTCTGTTTTATACAGTGTTCCTGTCTCTTTTAAGTCAGTTTAACACTTCCACAAAAATATTCCTATGGGTGCCCCACTATAATGCTTGACTAACAAGGGTTTTGGTGAAATTGTTATATATTATTACAACTGTTATATATTAGGTACTATAAGTGTTTATAATTTAAGATGTTAGGCGGAACATGTTGAAGACTGATTTATTTTCATATATCATTTTCTTATTAGACAGTAGGCAACTAAGTAAAGGCTTCTACTTTACTTATGAGTCTGTCTAAGGAACTAGCAACATTTCATGATTTGATGAATCATTTGCTACCTTCCTTAATTACAAGTTATTTGAGTGAGTTCATTTTTACAGCCTAGATAATGAACACAATGACCTCATTTTCATTCTGAGAGCAAACTGTGCTTTTTTTTTTTTACATACTTATTTTTTTTCATGGAGCTACTAGCCTTTCATTCATTCATTCATTCATTCATTCGTTCATTTGTTCATTTGTTTGCTCATTCATCGATTCATTTGTGCATTCTTCAGACTGTCTAATTTTAAGTACATGCTCTGGAACTTTCCTTCCTTTACCTTCTTTATTGCATCTCATTTATTTCTTATCCTCTAGACCTTTTTATGATGAGTCAAGCACTAAACCTTTGTTTTTCTCTCCCTGTTCCCAGGTAAATGAATATAAATAAGTCCTTAAATAGGATATTTGCGGATCCCACATGTGCCATGGATTACATCAGGGTGGGAAATCTCTGTTTCATTTTGGCCTGGTTAAACTCACATGCTTGGAACATTTTAGATTTGAAGTATTCTACAGTTATATATTCAATTATAGTACCTCTACCCTTTGTATGAAGTTTGCCAGTAATCTATGAATGTCTTTAAAGCTGGGGGTCACAATGTGTCTTGGGACATTTACACCATGTTTACTATCTCTACAGTGGCTTTTTCAACTTTATTGTTTTGTTCTATTGATATACGAAAGTCTTTCTATCATATTCTGGTGCTGGAAAGTCAGTAATGTAAGAAATAATTAACATGTAACCAGTTGTAAAATCTTTCATGAAAGCATAACTCTTACTAGATCTAGGATGTGAAGATGAGCTGTGAGGTTGGCTATCCAAGCTGCCCTATTTTTGCATCAATGTGGATTAGGATAAGGTAATGAGAATTAATAATAACTAAAAGATTCAGGCACTCTTCTGGTTTTTGTTTTAACTTATACCCTTGGGTAATTAACACTCCTATTGGATTTTGGCCACGTTTGACACATTTTGCTGTCCTGATTGGTGTCAGTTAATCAACACTTAGAGAGTACCTTCTGTGACAGACTCTGTTCTAGGCCCAATGGAAACATTAACTAATGGTAACCATGGCAAAGATACTAAGCAATGTTTATTGCAGAGTTATTGTTAAAGAAAATGCAAAAAAAGAATATGGAAGATATATAATACTCATTTCTTTTGTTCTGTGGATTTCTTCTAAAAGATTCTGTGGGCAAATAACAACAGAATTGTTTTTCATTGATCACAAGCATGCAGGACTGTTTAATTTAACCATATAGAACCCTGGCAACCTGATGGTGGATAGGAACCTCCAGTCCCAGTCTTTTTTAATTTTGCTTTTCTTGTTGCATATATGTTTGCTATTTGCCTAAATATAAAACAAGCAAACAAAGAAAAGTCCACATGTGTTAATATTTACAGTTATGTGAAGATATTTGAGAAAGTAAAAATAGAAGTGTTGAGATTTTCAAAACATAAATAAAATAACAGGTTGAGGTTAGATCTTGCTATCTGTTTCCAAAAGAATCTAACTACAGGATTTCAAAAGAAAACCACTAAATACCACAGAAGAGCAGCAGTTGTAGTTCTATAGGGACAAAATGATTTGACTCTCAAAGTTTTACTGTGTAGACTTCTGCTTTTACCATAGATTAGATTTCTTCCCACTCTGGAGTATCAGTTGCTCTAGGAAGAGAAACAATGTGTGCCTACTGCTTCCTTTTCTTTTTTATCTTTAGTATATTTTAATTTTTTCAAATTAATATATAATTACTTCATCTCCCTCTTCCCTCTTCCTTCTCCTCCCTTCAGTCATTTACATACACACTCTCTATCCTCCTCTTCAAGTTCATGGCCTTGTTCTCAGACTATTTTCAGTTGTTAATATACATGTGTATATTCATATATATAACATACAGTGTATATGAATGCATATTGTATATAGCTTTATAAATATATTTACACGTTTTTCAGTCTGTATATAATGTTACTTATATGTATATAATTTTAGGGTTGAGCACTTGTTCTTGGACAAACAATAGTGGGAATCTTCCCTGAGTATGATTATTTATTCCTCTCATTACTTTCTTTAGATAAATTTAGTGATCAGCCCTTATCAAAGCAACTTTTCTTTTCAAATGTTAGAAATTATCACAGGAAGCAACAAATTAAAATCAGAGAACAAGTGATCTTCTGATGCTCAGCCACATACAATACATCCACAGCCCAACCCAAGCACCAAAGGCTGGGGAACATTGCAGAAGAAGTAGTGAGAACATTGTAACAGCTAGAGGAATGCTCTGCATGTTGTGATTATAGTGTCTTCTTGAGATGACAGGGAAACTACATACATGAACTATCAACAACCTGGCTGGATAAGCAAGACCTGAACACGGATGACATGAACATACATGCTAACATAGAAAGGGAGAAATCAAATGAGTGAGTGAGTGAGCAAGTGAATGAGTGAGAGAGCAAGCAATTCAGTAACATAATACCCAGAAAGGAAAAGTATCGGGTATTGCTTTGACAAGTCTCATACTCTTTCTAAATAATTTCTTTGGTGATGAGCAAGTGAGGGAGTGAGAGAGTGAGGGAGTGAACGAGTGAGCAAGCAAGCGAGTGAGCAAGCAAGTGAGTGAGTAAGTGTGTGAGCAAGTGAGTGAATGTGTGAGTGATTAGCATAAGATATTAAGAGAGTTGTTTACAGGCACTGGACTCCAACACATGTATCCTGAGAACCAAGCAAACAGAGATGGGCCTTTTGTGATATTTAAGGAGAATAACTTCTTGCTGGCAGCCTCTGGTCTAGAACAAGACAATGGAGTCTTGCTTAGAGAACAAATGGAAGAAGAGCAGCTTCCAAAGGTAGTTTTGAGGGCAGGAGAGAAGACAGGTAGAAAATGGCAGAATCCCTGAGTGACTTAAGTGGTAAAGAAGGAAGTATTTTTGAGTAATAAGACTGAGCTCAAAAAGGGGAAAACAGAGGGAACATTAGGAATGCACAGGGATTCCACAAGGTTTGTCAACTTACAGCAAATGAAAATGAAATAGTGTACAGAAGATAAAATGCAACCTGGCAGCTGGAAATATTGAATAGAAAAACAGAGACTTCATTTAGCAGCAGTGTTCAGTAAGGGACACTGTGAACTCTGATGAAGGGTGAATACGAAAGCTGAACAGCTTTCTAATCTTCTGGAAGACCACTGTCAGCAGCAGCATCTTCATCTTTCCCATCCTTCCTATGTTCTCAACAGTAACCCAGCCAGTGTTTCCCTGTCTGCATCTTTCAATGACTTAGTGTACAACATTAATTCCTCTCTCACCACATACCTTTCAGACTGTCAATAGCATTCCCAACTTGACTGGAAAGAAAAGAGATCAAAGCTATGAGCCTATCTCCTGATGATTCTCCACTGTCTCTTAACATATATTCATGTATGTTTCTGATAAAAGCTAACTCATATACATCTGTTGTCCATGCATGTCCAGTTTTGGCTTCGATTTAGTGGTTGAACTTTAAAATCTGTACATGTTGGTATGATAAGAAAAACACAGCTGAATAATAGAAGTCATTGCAAAATCTAAAATTCTAATTCAATTTAAGGATGCTTTGGATACTTATTCTGTTCCCTGTAGAAATTATTTTATTTTTGCATAAATCAATAGATATTATTAAAACAGTCCTTAAAATAATTTGAGCATTTGAGAGTATAATATACAGAAGCTAATCACAGTGTTACTATATTGTAACAGAGGTGTGGAACAGGACAAGAAAACCACTAAGGATCACAAATAAACGTCTGAAACTCCTCGGAGACTTTAGAGAGGGCAGGGTATTATATTTGAGGTGGGACTGAGGACCAGTAATTAACTGAACAAGAATGATGAGGAAAAATAGAAATGCTCTACATGTGCAAATGATGGCTGTACAAAGTGTCACGTTGACTTATGTTTGGCTATCTTTTGAGAAAGGGATTCGTGATATGAATTCTGCAGCCATGCAACCACGGTCACTATTGTTTCCTCATCACAGGAGAAATTATTTGGAAAGAGGCTTGTCAAAGCAATATCTGATTCTGTTCCTTTCTTGGTATTAATTATGTACAGAACCTTTGTGGGGCACTTTGTTTTAAGAATCTTGCTTTATATTTTTAAATGAGTAAAAAAAAAAATGTTCATCTATGTTCTCATACATCTCTTTATATCAGTATCTAACCTTCCAGTCTACAGAAGCAGTTTCTTCTCTACATCCTAAGGGTGACTACATGATTGCTCAGTCCAGGTGTTGGAATAATTGTGATAAATTAAATGAATACTGAGTGTTCCATGGCCTCCCCCTGTGTGAGAGGCTGCCTTTCTCACAGAGGTTGAAGAAACAGCCCATGCACTGACCAACTTCCATTGCTGTAGGTATTTCTGACAAGAACATTTTATCAAACTTTAAAAAGCAAGTAAATTATAAATTTAGAAACTAATTTCGGTCTTCTGGTAGAAAAACAATATTGCAAAGCACAATGGAGATTTTCTGCACAGGTACATGCAAGTACATGAGAGAATTTCTTTGACTTTGTTGGTTATGCTCCCTATATTAAATGTAGAGCAGTTCAAGATATCTCAAGAAAAATAATATAAATTGTTCTTGTTCATAATAGATACAGAACGATCAGTAAATGACTAAGGAACTTATGTAGACTGCATGAAGAATTGCCAGTAAATTTTTCTCTCATCATGGCAGTGTCTTTCTTTTCTGTAACTAATTCATGTTTTCCCCTCTTAGTCTTAGATGCTTGTTTTTCTTTTTCCACTCTGTCTTATAAATGTCTCTTTTTAATTACTGTCAAGGCATATGGGTCTAATATTACATCAAATATTTTAGTTCAAGCCCATACCATCTGATGGCCATTGTCTTCTCCCATAATTCAATTGTCTGAGTTAGTCCATGACATACCTAGGTTTCACATCATCTTATCTGTCCTTTGAAGAAATATCTACTGTAAAAGAAATTCTCTTTTACAAAGTCAATCACATAATGTAATTTATGGAGACATTTCTTGATGTACTATCACAGGGTCATCAGGTTTTTGATGCAAAGTGAACTGGACAAGTAGAGAGTCCCAAAGGTAGAAAAAAATACATGGAGTCAATGAAGATGAGGAACAGTATCCAACAACTAGGAAAAATAACAAGCCAAGCACCTATTCAAAACAAAAATTAGTAGTAGGGAATCATTCCACCAAATGACCACATGAAATATTGAGAGATGTCCTTTGAGTAAATGATTAATTGATAACTTCCTATGAGTATCCTGCTCCTACATCTACATGTCTTTGTTCCTGTCACAGACTCATCATACATAACAAAATTTATTCACTATTATCTCAAATATTTGTTAAAAGCTTAATATAAAACTCATCATTGCCTATCACAGTTTATTTCTCAGTTGAGTTTATCCAGGGGATAATAGCTGAGCCTATGGGATGTCTTTTACTCAGAATAGGATGATATTGTGACTGAGGAAGAGCAAGAAGAGGAAATAAGCTTATCTTGAACAGTGTATTCTGACTTTTCTCTCGTATCCTTCTCTTACTCTACATTTTAACCACTACTAATACCAGTATCACTCCTGGACTCTCGAGGCAATTAAGAACCAGTCTCCCATGAAAGAAAAAGACCCAACCAAATGTGTGTCTATTGCTATCTGTAATTGGGCTGCTACATTCTTACTATGAGCCTTCCATTGGTAAAACTAGGGGGATTTAAAGGTTGAAATGTAGATTAGGGCATTCTTATGTGTCTACCATTTATAGTTCCAACCAAAGATAGATCTGCATTGAAATTGTACCATTGAATTTGAAGTAAATTATATACATACTTGTATTAATTTTACTTCCTGCTGATGCAATGGAATTCTTGAATAAAAAATGAACTTATAGAAAAAAGAATTTATACAACCCATAATTATAGATTGTAGTCCTTTATGGAACTTTAAACATCTAGTCTCACCACACCTACAGTCAAATGCAGAGATCAATGGATTGATGCATAGATAATAGTCCTCTTATCACTTTGCCTACTCTTATATAGTACAGAATCCCCTGCCTAAGGGATGGTATCCCTAATAATATGTATGTCTCCACATCTCAGTTTATGTCAATAAAGTATTCCTCTTATGTACAGACACAGGCCAATCTTGCCATGAACATTCCTTGCTGACATTCTCTAACAAATGACTCCAGATTGCACCAAGTTAACAGTTAACACTAACCTTCAAAATACTTATGGGAAAATACTACAAATCTAAAGAATGAGTTTACTAGTGTTTGTATATATTGTTATAGGGCCCTGTAACTGCTGAAAAGGCTTTGTTGACAAAAAATGCTTCTTTCCTAGTAGATAGATGAAGAAGACTTTGAGAGCTGTTGACTGTTGTATAGGGCCCTCAAGAATGAATACGAACTAAACAGTCATAGAGTAGGTCTCCAGGTATGCTAAGCAGGGTGAATGCCATGGGAAGACAAGGAGTAGTCAGTGTCTTGAACAGTTTATGGTATATATAAGACAGTTAAGTTTAACCTAATGAGGATTACATTAATGGGGAGTAAAAGTTAAGGTATTGAAGCCTGTGGTATTTCTGAACTAGAAAAAACAATGCTATTATTTTCCCTATCAGGAAGGATACAGGAGCAATGGGTAAGATGAACATCACTGGGCAGTGACCAGAAGTAGGTATAGTCAGGAAACCAGAGAAGAGGTGCAGTAGACAGGAGTGATAAGGGTTATTCAAACCAGTAAAAAAGAGCACAGGGAGTTTTTTTTTTAATATTTGTGATGCCCTAAGCTAAGTCAGCATGGTGGACAACAAAACTGTAGAGACTGATATGAAGAGAAATTGAGGTTTGATTTTGATATCCTGCAAGGAGTGTTGTGTTTTAATTAAACAAGAGGAAGTCAAGGAAAGAAGAGATTGTAGAAGAAAATTCCATATTCACTTTTAAATACAATGGAAAAGTATGTAAAACACTTAATTTATGATCTCTTACAAGACATGAGAAAAGTAGAAATGTAGTTTTGAAAGAAAATGTTATTTAATATTTTTTCTACAAAGGTGAGTTCTTGTTTTCATTTGTGTAGTTATGGAGCATGGACTGAAATGGGAGGATTCCTATTTAGGAAGCACACACCTTAAACTCCAGGAAGATTAAGAGCAGAAAAGGGAGTCAGAGAAAAGAACTCAAAGCATCAGAAAGAAAGTGGATAAAAATTGATGATAGTGATTAGAGACAGATATATAATAGATGAGAAATTTATAGGAAGTAATAGATAATAAATGATAAGACTATATAGTTATTAGAAAACAGAATACATAGGTTATTGATTGATAGGTGATAGATGGATAATGTAGATAGATAATTGGTAGATAGAGGGGACACAGATTAACAATAGAAAGAAGATAAATTATGGGCATTGATAGATACATATGAAGACAATGGATGACAGATGAAATACATGGATGGATGGAGGGAGGGAGAGAAATATGGGTAGAAGAAAAAATGAATTAATAGACAAAAGAAAAGTGATTTGATGTAGGGATGAATGGATAGATATATGGGGTGATTGATGGATGATAAATGGGTAGATAGATGGATAATGTATGACTGAGCAGGAGGATATAGCATATATATGGAGGATAGATACATAGATAATAAAGAATAAATATTGGCTATCATAGAATCAGAAAAAAAACTAGAAATGTTTTTACTTCTATAATACCTTTGTGAAATAAAACCTGTGTGAACAGAATAATGGGAGCATAAGTTGCAAAGTGAGATTCAGAAAGTTATAGCCAGTGTGGTCTTCCTTCTTCTTGAGCGTCATGTGGTCTGTGAATTGAATCTTGGGTATTCAGAACTTCTGGGCTAATATCCACTTATCAGTGAGTGCAGGCCATGTGTGTCCTTTTGTGATTGGGTTACCTCACTCAGGATGATATTTTCAAGTTCCATTGATTTGCCTAAGAACTTCATGAATTCGTCATTTTTAATAGCTGAGTAGTACTCCATTGTGTAAATATACCACATTTTCTGTATCCCTTCCTCTGTTGAGGGACACCTGGCTTCTTTCTAGCTTCTGGCTATTATAAATAAGGCTGCTATGAACATAGTGGGGCATGTGTCCTTATTACATGTTGTAGCATCTTCTGGGTATATGCCCAGGAGTGGTATAGCTGAGTCCTCTGGTAGTACTACATGCAGTTTTCTGAGGAACCACCAAACTGATTTCCAAAATAGTTGTACCATTTGCATCAATCCATTGCAATCTCACCAGCAATGGATGAGTGTTCTTCTTTCTCCACATCCTCGCCAGCATCTGCTGTCACATGAGTTTTTGATTTTAGCTATTCTGACTGGTGTGATGTGTAATCTCAGGGTTATTTTGATTTGGATTCCCCTTATGACTAAGGATGTTGAACATTTCTTTAGGTGTTTCTCAGACATTCGGTATTCATTAGTTGAGAATTCTTTGTTTAGCTCTGTATCCCATTTTAATAGGGTTATTTGATTCTCTCCAGTCTAACTTATTGAGTTCTTTATATATATATATTGGATATTAGCCTTCTGTTCGATATAGGGTTGGTAAAGACCACTGTGTGGATGCTTCAGTCCTTCTTAGAAGGGGGCTCAAAATACTCATGGTAGGAAATGCAGAGACAAAATTAGGGGCAGAAACTGAAGGAAAGGACATCCATTGACTATCCCACCTAGGAATCCATCGCATATACAGTTAACAAAACCAGACACTATTGTGGGTGCCAACAAATGCTTACTGACAGAAACCTGATATAGCTGTCTCCTGAGAGGCTCTGCCAGTGCCTGACAAATACAGAGATGGATGCTCACAGCCATCCATTGGATTGAGCACCAAGTCCCCAATGGAGAATCTGGAGAAAGAACCCAAGGAGCTGAAGGGGTTTGTAGCCCCATAGGAGAAACAAGAAGATGAAACAATCAATACCCCCAGAGCTCCCAGGGACTAAACCACCAACCAAAGAGTACACATGGAGGGACCAATGGCTTTAGCCGCATATGTAGCAGAGGATGGCCTTGTGGGACATCAATGAGAGGACAGGCACTTGGTCTCATGAAGACTTGATGCCCCAGTGTAGGCGAATGCCAGGACAGGGACGTGGGAGTATTCAGGTTAGTGAGCAGGAACAAAGGACATGGGATAGAGGGAGTTTCAAAGGGGATAAAATTTGCAGTGAGAATAACATGTACAAATAAATCATGTATGGTGCATTGTAAACGCTATTTTTAAGTGTTACTTAGCAGCTCTATTAGTTATTAATATGACCTGGCCAAAAAATCGAGGGCAAGTCATATACATTTTTAAATCAGCTTTACAACAATTACTGGGAAAATTCCTTCATCTATTTTTCTATGTGCTAGATTGTTAAATCTCCAGCTGTGCTCCACAAGTACTTGCTGGTGAGTCTCACCTGGGACATTTCTGTTCCATCAATCTGTCCTTGAGGGACATTTCACTTGGCCACATATTCTTGGTCCATCTTGGTTTAGTGGAGACCTCCCTTTCTCCCATCTTCTTTCTCCTTCTCCTCCTTCCTCCAGATCTCCTTTCTCTTTCTCTCTTTTTCTCCATATAGTCCCTACCTGTGACCCCCTGCCTGGGATATGAAAACCCACCTACCTTTATTATCCCCAGTAATTGGCTCCAGCCACTATTATTTAATGAATAGGTTTAAATTGGGGAATAAGGCTTACACAACAAAGGGGCTGCCGTGTCTGAGAATCTGCTTGTAGAGGGCAACCAGATCATGGGCTTCAGATTTTAGCACTTTTATACACAGCACCAGACCAAACTCCACAGTGCATGTTGTAACAATTAGTCTAATTGAATTGCTGCATGGGTAGGGCACATAATGAAGAACAGAGGTGAAGACAATGGTGAGAAGCTGGTGAAAATTGTAGCCATTGGCAGATCACCTATCTGCTCCTCTATCAGGCACAGACGGTATTATTTATATATCTTATTTACGTCACTTACTTTGAGAATAGGAAGGATGCTATGTCATTTTAAGAAAAATATCACTTGGTAGAGAGATCTCCCTTTGAGCTCATTAGCCTTAAAACAAGCATGACACTGCTATAGTACTATATGGCCTTTCCCATGCTCAAAGCTCTGGGCAAATATTAGCTAATTAGTTCTTCAAACACTTAATGGAAGTTTTCTAAGTATGTATTATTGTTCATATCATTGTGTCGGGAATGGAGACCAGCCACCGAGGGAACTTATTAAGGAAGTTAGTGTACCTTTGACAAAAGCAAGAACCTGTCCTTTAAATATATGCTTCTGTCTTGTCACTTTCTTCATGACCATGTGACTACCTTCTTAAAAGACATATGAGTGATGATACAAGTAGTTGAATGGATCTTAGAAACTGTCTATACTCCAACGGTGTGGCCTCATTTTATTGCATTGGCCTTGGTAGAATCCCTCTATCTCTTCATCTATAATGGCCTAATTAGGCTCAGACAGAAAAATAATCCATATTGTGGCCACTGTAATGGCCTTCTAAGTGCTCTTCCACGACTGCCTAGGTCTTGCCTCTACCACTTTTACCCCAATGTTGGGTTCAAGATTCAGTGAGGTAAAATTTTATAAGAAAGAAACTGCATCTCTCAATCTATCACTTTAGACTGTCATATCTTATATCTAAGCCTCAGTAAAATTTTACATACAGCATTTGGGTTGTACTCATGCATATTTCTGAGCATGATGTATTCCCTTTGTATATCTTCTCAACTTGATATAAACTTTCTAGTCTCATGCTCACGTTGTGATGAAGAGTTATAAGCAGTGAATGTAATATAAGACACCTATAAAACAAACAAGAAATATTCAAAGGCATCACTACCACTGCTAACAGGAATGCCATACAACCAGAATCACAGGGGCCACCATTCCAGCAAACTACCTACAAGTTAATCCTCAACACCCAGCTTCTATGTGGCTTCTCCAGCATTATGAAAAGACTGCAAATGATACCTCTTGCTCTTATACATATTTTCAAATATCTACGTTTCCCTACCATTCCTGTTATAATTTATACTTTCCAAAGTTCTCCTTATTGGCTGAGCTTCTTTGGATGATCTCATTTTGTCTCAGGCTTGGATTTTTGTTACTTTTTTTCCCCTACTCGTTACAACTACTGTTTTGTTATCTTGATATCTAACCAGTCTTTTTCTTTCTATGAGACCACGGCTGACCACACTCATAAGAAAACTGAATCTCTTCTGCCTGCAGCTCCAATTGGGAGGGAGTATCAGTGATTCTAACACCAATTCACAACTCTGCAGAGAGGGTCTTCATTGATCCAGCTGTGTGCTCACACCAAAAGATGACATTTCCTTGCACCTTTGATTTTTTGATACTTCCCTTCCATAAGCAACTGTTTGATCAGAAACAAGCCCATTCTATGGGTGGACATTATTTGAGCAGGATGGTCATAGCATTCTCTCATTAGCTGGCTAGTTATGTGTGTGCTCATCAGTCTTGAGTGTAGCCTTGTACCTTTCTTGTAATTCAGTTCTCCTTTGTTTATCCTGAGGCAGGCACTGCAGTACATGTTGTTCAAGGAGACATGTTTATGCAGACTTTGTATTATATCCATACTTTTGGGGGTGGGGTTGCACAATCCTCTATATAAGGTGTGAATCCTAAGAAATGAGTGAGTAATCTACTGTCTACTGTGAAAGCTCAGTCTTTGTTTCTTATGCCTCTCACTGGGAATTTAGCAAAGGAAACACTATAGAAATGTATTTATATTTAGAGAATGGCTTGGAGAAAAGACACACACATGTTAGACAATACTTGAAAATCCTTTAAAATAACTTGATGCAGACATTGCAATTTGAATCTGAATCCTCAGTGATGTGATAGTCAGCAGAGATTGGTGTATGTTGTTTTGAAGAACGACAAAAAGATGAAAATAAATAAAGGTCCATGCCATTACAACTTCAGTCTATGGCCTCTTCCCCTCCATGTGATTATTGTAATTTTATAATACTCTACATTTATTTAAACTGAACAGATTAATGTCTTTCAGGTATTCTACTTTATTTCTGCTAAACATATATTAGTGTAGTTATGAGCAGACAGGAAAATCTATACATTTCTTAACGCTAACACGGAGGCACAAAGAGCTGTTTCTATGGTCTTCTAATCTTGTGCCTGGAATGGCAGCATGGGCAGAGAATACATAGCTCAGTCTCAATAGCGTTTTTGTGCACACATTCTATAACAATGTCTTAATGCCATTTCTCACTTTATTATAAACTAGATTCCATGGATTAGGATAAGTGGTAATAATACCTCACTGCTTTCTGCTTGGAAAGCAATCAGGGCCTTATTAAGAGAAGCCACACCGCCCTAATGGGAAATAGATCACAGGCCACATCTGTCTGTCTATCTGTCTGTCTTCTGTCTCTGTCTCTCTCTCTCTGTCTCTCCCTGTCCTTGTCCTTCTCCCCTTCCAACTACCACTCCCTCACCTCTGTGTATGATGGAGGGGAAGGAAACATGACATTGCCTATCTTTTATTATTACAATTAAATTGATGATAGATATCTTTTCTTTCTTTGAATTTTTATAGCAAGAGAAGAGGAAAGATTCAGAAAGGGGACTTGGCACATTTTCACTTTCCTATGATGTGGTTGATGTGCTCAGAAGCTGTTTTCAACATTGGAGACAGAGCCCTGTCCAGCATCATTCTTCCTATCTACTATGTACCCAGGGTGCTTTTTTCATTCTTGGAAGGGTAGCACATACTTATGGGACCTGGATCTCCTTATTCTGTACCACCCCCAAGAACTCTTCCAGGTTTCCCTTTCATAAATAAGACTTGGTCCCTCCTTTCATCTTCACATATTTTAGTTCTTCAGACATACTTGAAATTGTCCATTCTCTCTGAAGCAAGCTCACCCAGCCTGACTCGGGTTTTGCCTCCCTTTGAACTGCTGTCTATTATTCTCAATACCTCTTGTAGACACTGAACCTTATTATGCCAGGTTGACTTATTTATAGCTCAAGATGCAGACCTAACCTTGTTATATTTTACTTGTTTTTATTTCCATTTCTCCTTTCTCTTTCATCTTCCCCATAATTATACAATGTTATGCACTGCATGCCCCTACAGCCTTAAAATGTATGAGGCATTTGCTAAATTATAAACTGTTATTTGTACATACATAAGATTTATTTTTAGTTGCATAAAATATATTGCACAAAGCTTCTTAGTATATTTCTTACACAATACTGCATATTAAGCCATTAGAAAAAATAGAATGTATACCCAACTACGAGTGAAGAAACTATATCAGCAAACCAGGATCCACAGATTCATTTTCAAACCTGCTGGAGAGCCAGCATGAGGAGAAATCAATTAATCCAAGCACTATCCTTCAGATGTGCGGTTCTCATCTTAAACTTCAAACGGACAAATAATAAATAGATAACCTTTGTCTAAAAAGGTCAGTTAGTTAAAAGTGTCACGAAGCACTGAGTGTACTATTCTCTGAACCCACTCTTAGTAAAGATGAGCATCACTGCTCAGCTCAGGACCTGCTCATCTGAGCTTTCATGCAGACAGGCATGTGTTTGATTCTTCATAGATAGACGGGAATGTTCATTTCTGAGGAGCTCCACTCCACTAGGCTGAAACAAATACCACAGATCTGATAAAAATCAAAGTTAAATTGCTTTAAATACATGCATTATTCTCACCTCAGTTTACAATGGAGCACTATCCCTATAACTTTTCTGTCCCTTAGCCCCTTTTTTCCTAAGTCAGTGTCTTTGCCCATTAAAATAATGACTAACCTTAGCTAAGCAGTGGTGGCACATGCCTTTACTCCCAGCACTTGGGAGGCAGAAACAGGTGTATTTCTGAGATTGAGGCCAGCCTGGTCTACAGAGTGAATTTCAGGACAGCCTGGTCTTCAGAATGAGTTCTGGTACAGCCAGGGCTATTCAGAGAAACTCTATCTCAAAAAAAAAAAAAAAAAAAAAAAAAAAAAAAACAGACTAACCTATCATATGCATTATATTTTACCTGTCTATAGCACAAGGAAATTTAATGTAATCTAGTCTGGATATGTATTATTGTTACAAACTTGTCATGTTATAAAAAATAAAATATTCTTCCTGGTACAGAATATTATCAGTGTTCAGTAGCTGCACTACTTTGACCAACAAGTCAGCAAGCTTAAGGGGAGAAGTAGGTAAGCTATTTATAGGGCTAATTATTCATAGTAATAACTTAAAGTGTGTGAAATACTTAGGTATTATTTCATTCAGTACTTTTTAAAATTCTACATAATAAATATGCACAGCACCATGCTTAAAAACTTTGAGATTATAATTCTGCCACCTCTGTTATTGCCATAGCCATACTGGAATGGCTTGATGCGAGCAAAACTCAGTCTCTGATTCAGAAGTGCACTGTAACTACTTTTATCCCATTTGCAGATCAGTGTTAGGTTCAGGGTTGAATCTGTTTAATGTTTGACTATCTCATTGTACCAAAGTAAGTTATTTTAATTAGAAACAGGCTATTTTTCTTGCATACAGACAATTTAATAAACACAAGTACCACGTTGAATAAATAAAAACCAATCACAACTAACAGTAGAGTGTTAACAATTTTTTCTGAATATCTCATTTGAATTGCATTTATATATCCATTGCACCCACCTCCCCCTCCAAAAAAAATGGAAGCAAAATTTCATGTTGCTAAGAAAAATAAATCAATGGAAAAAAAATCACAGGTTATTTGAAGCTGAAATAATTCTCTGTTTAACTTATTAACATACTGCATCTTTGGATAAACCTTGTTTTTGTAAACTATCTGAACTCTTTGTGTTTCATTTCTGAGTGCAACATGAACAACAGCAGGTTCACTCATCCAGGAGTGTGTAAAAGTGAAATGCTTCCTGCTGTCATTGCAGAGGAACGGCGTGGAGCAGAGCCTGTGGCCTCTGCCACACAGCACTGTTCATCTGTCAGACTCTTTCATTTGAAAATAATGAGCGGTGAAGAGTTTGAAAAACTAAATCTATTAAGGATATTTATGCAGGAGAGCTATCACTAAACACCTCCATTCACTCATATAATGAGATTGGCATCCTGATAAAATTCTTGTCTTGTAAGATAATGATCTTATGGCTTTTTCTGGCTCTTAAAACAAAGATAATTGGGTTAATCTCTGCAGGAAGTCCATCTGTTACCAGTAAGGCATTTTCATTGTGGATGACTTTATTTTAGAAACATGGAAAAAGGCCTTGCCACTTGCTTCCTGATCCTGGGAATTAGATGCATGGAAGTCAAAATCTAAAACATGGTTATGTGGAAAATATGACTCCTATGGTGAATTCTCTATGTGCAATGAGAGATACTGGCAATAGTTAAGCTTTATGTTTATAGAAGGCTTTTCATTAAGAATTCAAACATGAAATTTCTGGCATTATTTATCATTAATAAGCAAGTTTGTGAGACAAACACAAAAAATATTAATATAGTACAGTAATGTGGTACTCTATATAGACAAATCCACACAAATAGAAATGCAGAAATTGCACAGGAAACTTCAGCTTGTATTGACATGTGTGTTGACTCCATCATATAAAGCATCATGTTGTGCATGTCTTGATTACTTCCTGTTTAAGACTTCAATCTTCTAACTTAAATTTGCATATTTGTCAAAGATAAATTTAAGCCTCCTCTTTTATAGTCCATGATTAGAGGAAGCTACATAGCATATTAGGAGCTTAAATATTTTTAAGTTATATTTTTATGAAAAATGGATTGCTTAGCATTTATTTTACATAAGAAATACTTTCTTTGGCTAGGGAGGTAGTTCCATGAGTAAAATTGCTGGCTGAATGAGTTCAGATGCCCAAACTCCATGTAAACTCTGAAGTGATCATGCATACACTCATAACCCTAGTGTAGCTAAGCATAGATGGGAAGTAGAGTAAGGATGTTCCTTGGGAGCTCGTGAACTAGCTAGCCTTGTGTATACAGTGATCATCAAGAAATCTTTTTTCAACTGAAGATGGAGGGTGAGGATTGATATTCAGATTGGCCTCAGTCCCATAAACATGTACTTGGCATGAGTATGCCTGCACACATACATACCCAAGAAGGTGCTCATAAATAAGTCATGTACACAAATAAATAAAAACACATGTCAGAAGCATGCCTATATGAAATGCATCCATGTCAAATACAAACACATATATACTTCACATACACACACACAAACACACTCAAAGAATTCTTTTTTTTTATTATAGAATAAAGTTTATTTAGGACATAGGGAGGGGAGTTAAGAGAGTAGTAGAGGCAGAGAAAGGCAGAGAGAAGAAGAGAATAGATAAGTGGAGGCCAGCCATGACCATGTGGAGAGAGGGGGAGAGAGAGGATGAGAGGCAAGAGAGAGGCAAGAGCTAAGAGGGTAAGATGAAAGAATTTTTTTTAGTGAAAGAACTACTTTAAGAATATATAGATTGTCCAAGATGATTTAGGAAAAACACCACTGATTCATCCTCATTTCCCTCACCAGTAAGTAGTACTTCTTCCATTCTGAATATATGGCTTTACTGATGTGTTCAATTCCAGCTTTGATTTTCTGGTAACATCAGGAAAGTCTTAATCACGTGTATTTCATGTTTTAGAGAATGACTATCTGGTTATGTGTAATACCATAAGAATGACCAAAGAGAGCCCTGTGACTTGCGAAAAGAGCTTTGATGGTAGATTTGTCAAGCTGCCCTCTTCCTACTTACTCTTCTTGGTCTTCATGGAACGAAGCAAACTTAAACATTGACTTTCTGATAGAGGGCTAATATCCAATATATACAAAGAACTTAAGAAGTTAGACTCCAGAGAACCAAATAACCATATTAAAAATGGTGTACAGAGCTAAGCAAAGAATTCTCAACTGGAGAATACTAAATGGCTGAGAAGCACCTAAAGAAATGTTCAACATTCTCAGTCATCAGGGAAATGCAAAACAAAACAATTCTGATATTCCACCTTACACCAGTCAGAAGGGGTAAGATCAAAAACTCACGTAACAGCAGATGCTGTCAAGGCTGTGGAGATAGAGGAACACTCCTTCATTGTTGTTGGGATTGCAAGCTGGTAAAACTACTCTGGAGATCAGTTTGGCGGTTCCTACAGAAATTGGACATAGTACTACCAGACGATTCAGCTATATCACTCCTGGGCATATACCCACATGATGCTCCAACATGTAATAAGGACACATGCTCTACTATGTTCATATCAGCCTTATTTATAATAGCCAGAAACTGGAAACAACCCAGATGTCCCTCAACAGAGGAATGGATATAGAAAATGTGGTATATTTGCACAATGGAGTACTACTCAGCTACTAAAAACAAAGAATTTATGAAATTCTGGAGAATATCATTCTGAGTGAGGAACCCAATCACAAAAGAACACACATGGTACACTCTCACTGATAAGTGGATATTAGCCCAGAAGCTCAAAATACCCAAAATACAATCCACAAACAACAAGAAACTCAAGAAAAAGGAAGACCAAAGTGTGGATACTTTGTTCCTTCTTAAAAGAGGGAACAAAATAGCCATGAAAGGAGTTGAAGAGACAAAGTATGGAGCAGAGACTGAAGGAAGGACAAGCCAGAAACTGCTCCACCTGGGAATCCTTCCCATATTCAGTCACCAAACTCAGAAACTATTGTGGATGCCAGCAAGTGCTGGCTGACAGGAGCCTGATATAGTTGTCTCCTGATAAGCTCTGCCAGTACCCGACAAATATAGAAGTAGAGGCTCACATCCATCCATTGGACTGAGCACAGGGTCCCCAATGAAGGAGCTAGAGAAAGGACCCATGGAGCTGAAGGGTTTGCAGCCCCTTAGGATAAACAACGATATGAACTAACTAGTACCCTCAGAGTTCCCAGGAACTAAACCACCAACCAAAGAGTACACATGGTGGGGCTAATGGCCCCAGCATCATATGTATAGCAGAGGATGGCCTAGTCAGTCATCAATAGGAGGAGAGGCCCTTGGCCTTGTGAAGGTTCTATGACCCCAGTGCAGGGGAATGCCAGGCCCAGGAAGCAAGTGAGGGTGGGTTGATGAGCAGGGAGAGTGGAAGGGTTTTTTATTTTTTATTTATTTATTTTTCGGAGGGGAAACTGGGAAAGGAGATATCATGTGGCATGTAAATAAAAATATCTAATAAAAAACAAAACAAAAAGAAATAACAGCAACAACAAGAACAAAAACATTGCCTTTCTATGTCTGGATCTGGAAAATTAGAGCATTTCATTTTGCAAGAAATAGCCTCTGCATGAAACAAGTCATATCCATCACTTCTTATAGTCATAAAATCCTGTTTAGTATTCCCCATTTTCAATTTGGAAATTAAATCTAGAAAATATGTTCTAGCTTTCATACAGATAAGAAGGTCTCCACAGAAAGAAGGTAATAGGAAGACAATACAACGCTGGCTTCATCAAATTAATACATAGCTACTGAAGATCTTCCATGTGGAATCAACTAAACTGAGAACAACTTGTGGATGTTTATGTAATGTGTTGCCACTTACATCACAGGTAGGAAACATCTCAGGCTGTTTATCAGCCTATAATTACACATCTAACAAAGACTATAGAGTAAAAATTACCCAGTGCTAGAGAAGTGGATCGAGAAAGTTCCTAACCTGGAATGAGATCCCAGGATACAGCGAGGCAGCAATGGCTTGACAGTACCATGCTTTTGCTTTTCCTGAGCTTCCAGTGAAGATTAGCAACAAAGAAACCCATGGGTTGATATCTTGACACACAAAGTGATGGTATTTAGAAGCTATTCTAAGAGCTGATTCAGTTATGGGGGTGGAGCTCCCGTGAATGGGGTGAATGAATGCAGTTATAGAATGGTTTCAACTCCTTCCACCATCTAAAGAATACAAGGTTTGGAAGATTAACAACTGAGCAGTCCTTTTCCAACACTTTGGTTCACAAGGATTCTGCTGTGTATAAGGATTTTATACTTCTCAATTCCTTATATAAGTCAACTTATTTAACTTTTGGCCTCTCCTGTCTGGTTATTTCCATTAGAACACTGCCTTCAAGGCTCATTTGTGATCAGTAAGTATGCTAAGCCTGAGGTTTAGACATGACATGAAACAGCCATGGAAGCTCAGATTTGGGAAGGATGAATGAAAGATAGATAGGTATTCACAGTGACTCTAAAGACTATTAAGATAGAATAAAGTCACCAGATCCTGACACATCAAGCTTCAAATTTTGACTTAGAGGAAAAAGGAGAGCTCCTCATAAGAAAGGGATGCTCATGACATTAAGGGAACAATTACTGAATTAGTCTAAGGCTAATATGAAATGTTAAAAATGGGAAAAACTTTGTCAGGAAAGAAAAAAACTCTGTTTCTTTAAATTTAGACAATAATAATGAATGCAAACTAGAAAATCAACTGAAAGAAATACAACAAATCCATCAGCTTATACTCTGCACATACTAACAGGGTTAAGATACACATTCCTTTTTCGTGAAGAGTACATGGTGATGAGGAAGGGACTTTTAAAATTGTAGCAACAACCCCAGCCACTGTTGAGATCTGTTTCTACTTTCTAACTAAAGGTAATGCATTTGATGGTCTAGAACAAAGAGCCAGAACATGTTTTCTGTAGCATGCTGGAGAGCTCGTGTCTACCCGAAAGCCCTGAAATTGCTTCATGCTGTAAGGAAGGTTGCATTAGGGTATGGAGCAGCTAAAGCCAGTAAGAGATAAGCAATGAAGCAGAAAGATCAAGCTGGATTCACAAAGCAGTCTCTTATGACTCAAGATACTGATGTGAATTACAGTTTATTATCCTGGCAGAGGGCAAAAAAGGCAGTGTTCTACCAGATACAGTGAGGAAATGTCATTGTCAAAGAACTTGTCATATATTTGGATTCAGATTTCTCGTTGGACCCCTCTCATTGAATGGGGAAAAGAGAGATAATACTTCATAAGGTCAGTTTGGTTATTTTAGTTAAAAATAAAATCTTAGTTAATACCTCCACTTGGGTTTGAACAACCATATATGAAAATATGCTACCTCCTGTCTTCATTTCTTTGTTACCTCAGTCTGATTTTTCTTCAGTCTATCTACCTCTTCTGAATAAATTACTTTCTGAATACCGAGCTCAGTATCCAGCAAATGATCAAGGGCACATTGTAAAACTTGAACACAGAACACAGTAAACAATTAATGTTAAATGAATTGCAAAAAAAAAAAAAAA
>JADRCD010224219.1:12122-47632 GCA_019843815.1 Montemys delectorum | reverse complement strand
AGATAGATAGATAGATAGATAGATAGATAGATAGATAGATAGATAGATAGATAGATAGATATAAAATTAAAGTAAGATATTTTTAAAGGAAAATTCCTGACATGTTATTAAAAGACAAGGAGTCTCCAAAGATGCCCTTGAATCCATTTTCTGTTAGCCATCTACTGCTGAGCTTGCATCCTTTGAGGATATATGTCCAAGAGTGGTATACCTAAATCTTCAGGTAGATTGATTTCCATCTTTCTCAGGAATAGCCACATTGGTTTCCTTAGTGGCTGTATGAGTTTGCAGCCCCACAGCAATGGGCGAGTGTTACTTTACTGAACAAGAGCTGCCATTTATTTTATTGTACATGGTCATTGTCATGGGAATGAGGTAAAATCCTAAAGTCATTTCTATTTGCATTTCCCTAATAACTAAATATGTTGAACATTAAATAATCATGTGGATTTAGTCTTTCAGTTTGCTTCTAAGGTGAATTACACTTATCAGTTTATGTATTTTGAACCATCTCTGCATGCCTGGGTGAAGTATACTTGGTCATGGTGAATAATTTTTTGATATATTTTTGGACCTTATTTTATTGACAATTTTGGCATCTATGTTCACAAGCAAAATTGGTCTGTAATGTTCTTTCTTTTTGGGGTCATTATGTGGTTTGGGTATCAAGGTAACTATGGCTTCATAAAATGAATTGAGTATTCATTGTTCAATTTAAATTCTATTTGCAAAGAGTTCTTCAATGTCCATGATCACGAATACCTGTGTGTTTTGCTGTAATGGTTAGCTTGCTATTTAAGATTTGGTTAGAGGACACTAGTTCCTGAAGAGAACCATTCATAGACACAACTAAAGAGGAAGTAGTTTGGTAAAATCTGATGTGAAATAAAGACACCTCATGCCTTGGTTCTGTCTCTCCCTCTGCATCTTTCTTCTTACTCAGTCAGTAGCATTTTGAAGAAGTGTAACATGGAAGTTCATGTGCACATATATATAGGTATCTGGTTTTGAAACAGGATCTCTCTTGTGGCCCTTTGTTTTTCTTCCTTTCTCCTCCACTCTCTTCTCTATTCTGCTTCATCTCTCTCTCCTTTCCACTTCTGTTTTCTCCACCTTCTCTTTATTACCAGTCCTCTTTCCTCTCCTCCCATTTCCTCTCCTGTCATGTTTTTTTTCTGCTTACTCAGATTGTTCTATCACTCAGAGTAGACTTTTCAAACACAAAACCAAGGTCTACTATGTTCTTAATTTAGCATTGGAGGAGCTTCTGACTTGGTAAGAAGATAATTAATCCATCCTGAATCCAGGTTTGCATTTCATCTTGCTGGAGAAAATTGAAAATGAGAATTTATTCACTGGGGAGAGAAGGTGACAGGCTCTCTGTGTGATATAGTGGACAACTGGTAATGTGGCCTACTCTCAACCTGATGAGTTTTCTATATCAAGATTGAGGTCTTCTGGCTCTCATGTAAAGCTTCTAAAAAGCTTATACAGGAAGGCTGTTATGGGAGAGAAGAGTAGATGTCCCAAGCTAGTGGGAAAGCTGACTGGGTGAGCAGCAGAAAGAAAGGGTGGATTTTTTTGTGTTGTTTTTAGCAATCAATAGCTGTGATGACCCCTACATGGAAGCAGCAGGTTAGAAGGCTTAAATCTCTCCTGTGTTGTTAGAGAGATTGTACAATCATGCTTATCAGTCTACCCAGATGTAGGATAGAAGAAAGAAGAAAGAGAGCGAGGTTTAAAAGCTGTCATTAGTCAAAGATCAAAATACAAAATTAAGCTATTTATTACACACTACTGGATTCTTTTCTCCAAAAGTATTAAAGTATAATTGTCACTATAAATCACAGCCAAAAGTTTAAAATAAACAGAAACAAATATATAGGGCAGTAGTCAAATTTGACTAATTATCAAACTGTGTTTCAGATAATAGGTTTTAGAGAGACTTTCAACATAGCCAAATTGTGGACCATTATGTTAAGAAAATAAATTCCAGAAAGCAGGTGAATTAAATCTGGAAATACTGCCCAGAAGTAAGGGGGTGGGGACACATTTAGGCAGAATGCCCTGCTCCATTCCTGAAGAATATATATCCATTATCCTTTCTAGTTTTCCTTTTCTTTCTTTTCTTTTTTTAAGATGGAACTATTTATTGTGAACACACATAAAAAGCAGCTTAAAATAAAGTTTATGGTAGAATATGTGACACAGTATGTGTAGAATGTTCCAATAGAGACAAAGAAAAATACATCTTAACTTATGAATGAGTAATTAGTTTTTTCATGACTTTTTCTCTACTCATTTCCCTCTGCACTGTCATTTGGAGGCTCTCACAGATGGGTGGGAAGGCATAGATGTCCAAACATAAAGCAGCTTTCCCTGGGGTCAAAGAAAATCACTGCATAAATCAACATAGATGAGGACTTCTGAGGGCTGCCACACGGCAGCTTCTCAAGTCCCTTTTGTGTAATTTGCAGGGACTTCAGCTTTGCTCCCTCACTACTTCCCACAGAAACGTTAGCGAACTTCAGACAGCAGCTTTTGCCTTTGAAATTTTGGGATATTTTTCTACCCACATCTTTGTGTTTGAACCTTCAATGCCACAAGCAGCCGTGTAAGCATGGATTGCCAGAGCCCGGGGACTGAATGCCCTCCCTTAGTCACATAGGAAAGAAATGTCTCCAGGTCGCCTTCTGTGCCCCACAACGAAAATTTGGAGAGGACTCCAAGTCCCCCTCTTCTATCAAAAATTAGGCCCACAGGGTCTGGAACAATTTGTAAAACACAACAAAAAGAAGCAAGATAAAAATTCTCTGTACCCTCCGGCAGAGTTTTGTGCATTCAGACTGAACAGCAGCGGGCATTCCATTGTGCTATGGGGAGATGGAGCTACAAAGAGACTCTTTCCATGGATATTTATTTACTTATTTATTATAAACAGTTCTGCATTTCATGCACTAAGTGAAGAACCGTCTCTGTCAAATATCCTACTATTGTCTAGTCTAGCTTGGATGGTCAGTAAGTCCTTGAGATGAAAGGGACAATAGGGTTCCAGAAATGATGAGCACAGTGTCCTGCTGATTGGAAAGAGCTCTCTTTTGGAATAGGGAGTTGTTACTTGGGAACACAACAATATTATAAAATCTTGTTTTTTTCCTTCCCTGGAGGAGAGTGGCTATAGACATGTTGAAATATGTAATGGTATATGTTTATTGGCATTTTGCTTTCATTAGTTTATCTTTTTCATATAAAATTGCATGTGACACAATTTTAGTTTCACTTTATAGGATGATATAAGTGTAGTGTGAAAAACCACTTCAGAGATGAGCATTTGGTGTTGGATCACCGGATTGGTGTGCTCTTCCCTAGAGAAGAAAATTTCCTCATCTTGCAGTACTTCATGGCTGTTGGGTGTTCTTTGTGTAGGCTTAAGGACTTGTTGGTCCTGCCCTCATCCACTTTGGTATATCCTTTGCTGTTCTTGCTCATGTTCAGGTAGCTGGGTTACATTTAGGAACATAAATGGTGTAATTATAGTAGAAGCATAAAAGTAAGTGCAAAAGAGAAAGTAAAAATAATAGTACAATTATATAATTATAAATAGTTTTATAAGTTCAATGAGAAATCTGAGTTATGGAGAAGTACAGAAAGGAGGTTTTCTAAGATCATTTGTCCACATGATTTCTGACTTACCTTCAGCCAGCAAAGAGGCCACTGGCAAAGAACTTCACTTGGGGAAATGAGTGATTTTCTTGTATTTGTCAGAGTGCAGAGCTATGTGCATGCACACACATGTACATACATGCACACAGAGGAAGTCATGAATACACATCTATTGTAATTTTTAAATGTTTCACATTTATGTATTTTGTGTACCTGCACGTGTGAGGTTTGGGGAAGGCATGTGAAGGTCAAAGGATAATTTTGAGGGGAGTCAGTTCTTTCTTTCTACCATGTAGACTGTAGACATCCAGCTCAGGTTGTCAGTTGTGACAATGAGCATATGTAACAGCTAAAACATACTGCTGGTCCATATGTATACAGTAGTTTATGGTAGTGATCAACCAGGAAGCATAAAAACAATCATAACTGTACCTAAAATGGTAGTACATTTGGGCAATCCCAGAACTCCAGGGAAGATCATGAGTTTGAAAGTAGTATGCAATGTCTTCTGAGCCTCTGTGACTGAAAGAAAGAGAGAAAGAAAGAAAGAAAGAAAGCAAGAAAGAAAGAAAGAAAGAAAGAAAGAAAGAAAGAAGGAAAGAAAGAGAGAGAGAAAGAGGGAGAGAGAGATAGAAAGAAAGAGAGAGAAAAAGGGAAAGAAAGAAAGAAAGAAAGAAAGAACAAAAGAAAGAGAGAGAGATTGAGAGAGAAAGGAAAAAGGAAGGAAGGAAGGGAGAAGCAAAAGAGGGGCAGAGAGAGAATAGAAGGAAGGGGGAAGGCAGAAATGAAGCAAGGAAGAAAAAGAAATGTCAAAATATATAGTAAACACTGATAGTAATCAGCCTATCAGTTTCTATGCTGTTGTCTCTCTCAAATGCTAAATTACGATACCTGTAGTTATTGATATTTTCATTTCACAAGAAACAGTTTAGTAGATATAGTTGCAAATTACATTAAGGTAGAAACTTTTATTTTCAGATTTCTTAATTCTAGGTGACTATTATTGTGTTAAAAAAAAAAAGTTTGACTTTAACCAGAAGTGACTTCGTGAGAGAGAATCAACAGTTCTGAATAGAAAGTACCTGTGTGAGCAGGGCCTGCATGACAAGATACAATTAATTATGAATTAACACCAGCACGTGGGGTTAGAGCACCTGAAGCTCTGAGTTTGAGGCCAGCCTGGTCTATAGAGGGAGTTTTTAGAACAACTAGAAAATTCTCAGAAATTCAAATAATTGATTAAATGAAGTATGAAAAGCATAAAGAAAAAATATTCTTATAATTCATTTCTACTCAAAGAAGATGTAATGTCCAATAAAACAGTAAAGAACAGTATGTAGCCTGGTGTATTGTTGGACGGTGACCCAAGAGAAATATAGAAACACAGAGAAGAGGTCAAGGAGGAGGAAGGAAAGTATGAAAGGAAGAGGAAATTGGAAGCGGTAACTACCTATACAAATGAAGAGAGTCTTGTTGATCAGGATACATGCCTAGCAAGTATTTGAAGGAAAAGGTGTCTTCCTTTTTGTTTGCTAACTTTTATCTTTAATAATTTTTAAATAGTGACCTTCCTGAAAATAAACTATTTTTCTATGTTAGAAAGATCAGAGAGCAGAGATTAAGATCCGGATTCAGAATAACATGTAGCTAATGGTACCTGATGACTCCAAAAGTAATGAGAAGCGCTCCTACACCCTCTCTCCATGGTTCCTAGCGGTAAGTAGTGGTCAAACAGCCCACATAGAGAAATGAAATGGAAAGTCCATAGAGGAAAAGTAGAAGTCATACTGAAAGCAACACCATGGTAACCATTACAGACATCCCGATGTGGCGTAAAGGAAAAATAGCATTGAGGTCGTCAAGCCATTAACCTGCACACCACAATGCCTTTCACAATGCCTTTCACAACGCCGAACTGAAGGGCACTTCGGGCCCTTCTCGGTTTCAGTTTCTCTCCACCATTCATGCATTGTCTATGTTTTAAAAAGCAAGCAGTTGTGGTTTAAAAGCAATTTGATGGAAGAAGTTGTCATTGTAAAATGTCACAATTATCTCAATAGTAGCATAACATGAGAAAACCAGCACTGTAATGCGAAGCAGAAGAGAGTGAGGAAGAAGCGGTGCTGGCTGTATCAACGGGTATTTCGAATAGATATTTGGAAAACATGAAGCCATTAAAATCTTGCAATTTAGAATATCTATGACATTATTTCCTTACAGATTTACTCATATCCCCCACAAGTTTAACACCTCTCCTTCAGCACGAGACACGGAACAACTGGTACGATCTCTTTTTCTGCAGGTCTCAAGTTTGGATCTTAACCCTTTCTAGGCATGGTGAGTACCCTCCTTCTCTAGGTCCCCTGGCCCTAAAGTTCTGCCTCTGTCTCCTTGTCAGCCTTTGGCTGCTGGCAACTTTATTTACCAATCAAAGACAACTGGGAACAGAGACCTTCCCGGGATCTTACTGAATCTCTTGCAATTTTGGGAACCCAATTAACATACTACACGTGTTACCCCAAATCCACAACAATATGCTACCTCGGTTAATTCCATTACTGCTAATGGTATTTCTACACTAACCTATTGAAATTCCATATTTATTTATATACCGTATCTTTCTGGAAACTCAAATCTTTGTGTACAATTTCTTTCCACTTAGACAAATCCAGAACTTTACATTTTACTGGATTCAAAATATTCAGTCAGTTTCAATTTATGTTTAGTAAATGGTATTTCCTATTTTCCTTATTATAAACCTTCTTTGGGTTGAGTACTTTCATAATATTCGTATCATCTTTAAAAATCCAGCTTTCTAAGAGCATAAAGGGAAATGAGGCATTTGTCTTTTAGGTACTTCGAAGTTGTTCTCTTTCCTTGTGCTGGAGGGCCAGAAGCAATCCAGAATAAGGTTTTTTTCTGAGCAAGAAGTTGACCGTATATGAGAAATGAAATCAATATGGACAGAAAGAAATCTGCAGATGCCAAGATATGTGCTGGTCTCCATGGTGACCTGCAAACAGGGCCTTTATGTGACTCTTGCAAGGCCTGCGCTGATCACTTCACATGCTGGGTTCATGGGCTTTTGTTTAAATCACTCAGTGTTCCTCAGTGTGTGTGTGTGTAAAGTCCTGTTTCGAGTTTCATGCACCACTGATCCAAAAGTAAAATTAATAAAAGAAAAGAGAGAACAGCCAAAGCCTCTTGTTTCTCATTCCATTTCTGGATTAAGTTTGGGAATTTGCAGCAGAAATGATCTTAAAATGGCGCAGTGCTCCGCATTGCTGGGCACCCTTGTCAAAGCCAAGAGGCTTTTCAGTTGAGCCCAATGACTTGTTTGATATCAAAGCAAAAGACCCCAAATATGCAGGAGGTTATAATCACCAGGTTGCGGGCTTTTCAGCAAACATGGTGCGGAGCGCTAGCTGTGACGCACATTAGCCACGCCACTGGAGCAGAAAATCAATAAAACAGGGCTCCAAAAATAAAGTACTCCTTTGGAATGTTGCACTGAACTAATTAGCAAGGACTCATTTAAAAGGACTTACCTGTCATTAGGGGAAAAGAGGTATTTACAAAAATTACTTTCCAGACAAAACATTTTTTGAGATGGAGAGAAAAGATTAAAAATTGACTCACAAAGTGACTTTTATTTTGATGATAAATAAAACAGAAGTCCATTGTGAAATGAGAGCTTTAGTCATTTTTTTCTGTCATGTTATCTGTCAACATACAGAGCATAAAAATGACAACTCATGAACAAATAGTAAGTTTATTGCTTTTGCTCTTTAAAAGTGTTCCCCCCGTGTTTTTTTATTTTTTTTTTATTTTTTATTTTTTTGTTGTCATTTTGGGCTATCTGCCAAACATGAGAGACACCGATCTTGGTCACTTGCTTTCAAGTTTACTTGAAATAAAATTGTTTAAAAATTTCAAACTCTGTCAAATAAAAAAAAAGTCATCCTGATTATCATATAATTTTCTTTATGTATTAAAATTAATATTATAAATATATAATTTTCTCACTGTGCAAGAAGCTTCAATACACACGGGTATACCCAGCACAGGCATGCATGCATATATAAGCTTTTATGTTTCATAGTTAATAGGTGACCTGGATTCCACATCACCTTCTGCTTTAAATACATTTAAGTCATGAAAATGTCTTTAACTTGGTTTATTTTTCAGTCAATTTCAGAACACATGGAACTTACATAGGATTTATGAATAATAGAGAGGTGCAAGATAAAACATGAGGACCACGGATGAGAAAGTTTACGTTGTTATATTTAATATTTTGATTTAAACTGCTTGGGTAGCCAAAAATCTGGGACAAACTAGGCCAGGAAGCTAACGGGAAACCAAATACTATTAGGCTTCAAAGGGAATGCAGCAATAAATGATTCCCAGTGACCTCCTGCTATATGCATACATCAACATCTTGCTTGGCATCAGAGAAGTGTCTACCTTCAGTAAACGGGAACTAATAACAGAGATCCAGAATTGGACAGGGTTCAGAGAGTGAGAAACTTTGGAATCCTCAGCGCTAGGAGGGATGTCTCTGTTAAATCCCTCCCTCAAGGCTCAGGCCTCTTTGGAAGGCAGACTTACTATAAGCTGGGGTTGTGGAAGATAACAAGAAAACGGTGCCTTCTACACACGACTGTCCTGACACACATATGAACTCCCAGCGACTGTGGCAGCATTCACAGAGCCTGCAGTTTCAAGCTGGACGGGGTCCCTGGCTGAAGTGAAGACGTGGCCATAGGCCTTAAATCCCTGTGAAGAAACTATCTTCAGTAGAAAAACACCCACAAAGGAAAAATTAATTTTCTTGAGTGGAGTCTCCCTGGATATACAAACCACACTTAAGGGTTTGTGTATGCTCACACCTAGCAGTAAATGGCCAGCACAAAAGGAACTTCAATGGTGGTTTTGGAGACTTTTTATTTTCTCATAATGCTTTGTCTGGGATTTTTAAAAATCTACTTTACTGGACTTTTGATACGTATTATAGCTTCCAACATGAGCCCTTTACGGGTCTTCCGTGCGTCTGCTGCTCACACTCCTTCTCTCTCACACACACCCTTTGTGTGTTTTGTTCTCTTCTGGTTTGTTTAGTGGCCTGTTTGTTTTTCTAAAGAGAGATCAGAAATAAGGTGTGGAGCTGGCTGGGTGGTAAAATATAAGGATCTGAGAGGAGAAAAGGAAAGAAGCCCTGGTATATAGCAATACAGCATGAAAAAAATCCATTTTCAATAAAAAAAATCCTTTGATTTAAATCTGAACTTATTACCTTGTCTTCATATCATAGAAATGCACTCACTATTTAGAATTTTCAAGTCTTAAATAATGGTACAAGTGAACACACTGCAAATCTATTTGCTCGACAGAAGTATGTAGAATTTTGTTGAGATTCGCTCTCCATGGCCTGGTTTGAGAGACAGCTCTTGAACAGATTTGGTAACTCTCCTGTTTCAGAGGGAAAGCGCATCCATCCCCTGGGCTGATGGGGGCGGGGCAGTCAGTCGTGGAGACATAAGGAGAACCTCAGTTGTGAACAGCACACTCCTAGTGGCACAGAAGCTAAAGAAGCAGAGCAAGAAGGAAGAGAGGGGCATCCACGCCCACATACTGCCCCTTACTGAAGACCTATGTTCTACTCCCTCCATGGCTCAATGATGTCACGCACAAGCACCAGCCTTATCCACAGCAGTGAGAAAGTTTCATCATTGTACTGGGACTGAGTAGCTCACTCTGTCATGTTTTGAGACTTTTGGATTTTAAACTACACAGCTAACAGTTTCCCTGGCTCTCTAGCCTAAATATTTCCATCGTAAAACTATTCAGTCTCTGACATTATAAGCTTACCTTAAAAATTCCGTGTCATGGCAACATATACGTTATTTTGTTTCTGTTTCTCTACAGAAGACTAATGTGAATAACTATATTATTTTTTTATAATCAGTTATTCAACTCATTTGGTTATCTATAAAATGTTAGCTGATGAAAAAGTGAGATTTTAAATAAAATTACTTCTTTCCATCTACTTTGTATTTCCTGGCATCTCCTCACTTTCCCACTTTTTTGATGCTACATTAAGACTTTTTTTTCTATGAATAGGCCTATGATCTGATTTATTATCCTACACATGTGGTATATGAATTATTAACATCAACACTTGTAGACTTAGATTTTTTTCAAAACCTCCTTTAATAAGGGTCTCAAACCCCTCAAACCTCTTTCTAGCCCACTGTCCAAAGGTAGAGGAGAAAATACCGTAAATAGGACAAGGGGATGTGGGCCTGTTTAGAAGTAGCTCTCTGGGGTGAATCCAATCTCTGTTGTCAGATACCAAGCAGTCTGATTCAGTACTATCAGGCTATCAAACAGTAATCAACAATGGTGGCACAATCCAGCAGAAACAACCAGGCCTCTGTCCAATAGGGACCAGTCAATGGGAGCTTCCAGGACCAGCCTGGATAGTAAAAGTTCTCTGCTGTTTCTCTCTCAAAGATGTGAAGACCAATAAAGACTTGAGATCAATGAGGTATTGCAAGGGTTGCTATGCAAGCACCCTGTCACTGTCTTTTGGGTCCCACTTAGACTCTTTCCACATATCACTAGAGTCTGCCTCAGCAAACCACTATGAGACTGCATCACATAACACAGCCAGAAACCTCCACTTCAAGCACTGCACACTTATACTCACATTACCCAGAATCTTACATCTGAATTCCATTTATATGCACACACAAACAGTGCTTCCTTCCCACTATTAGAGTCTCGACAGAATTTGTACAACCTAAAGCTAAGGGAAGAAGTTATAAAATTCCTGGACAATCAGAATCGAGCTTTTGAGAGAGGAGAGCCAATACAGAACGGAAACACATAGAATCGGAGACAGAGTTGGATTAGTAGTGGGTATGTGGGGCAAAAAGTGTAGAGTGGAATGGTACAGATAGCTGTGGGAATTTACAGTTTCTGGCTCCATTTCTAATAAAGGAATTGTGAGTTCAGTTTTAGGGAGCAAAAGACTTGCTCAACAGTTATCACACCTGAACAACTGGAGAAGATTTTATTCACTGTCCATAAATATTTAACTCAACAAATAGGTGGAGAGACAGAGCATATTAAACACATCTATTCTGAGTTTATAGTGGACATATGCATGAGTACTGTTCAAAGACACATAGGCCTGTGGATGAATGGCCAACTTTGTCTCATGTATTTTCAAATGCACAGTGAACCCCCATAATGACTCTCAATTTCTTTGTATTTAGGATGGGAAGATTTTTAAGAATTTTTAGAAAGACAAATTGAAAGTAGCCATGAGGCTTGTGAGACCTCCCAAAAAGAATTTAGTATAGATGTTAAAAGGAAGACTCTCCAGGAAAGAGGATATGTTACTCATAGTCTATGTCAGCTCAGGTCAGTTCCCATAGCCCAGTAGCCCACTACCTTCTGTAACTGTTGATCTAGGAGATCTGAGGCCCAGTCTGGCCTCCACCAGGAGTGGCAGACATATATACATATACACATGTGTACATCAATACAAAGAAAATGAGTCTTTGAAATGAATTTGCTTTCAAATTTAATTTAACACAGTGTGGCAAAGAATCACAGGATGAAGAGTACAGAAAAAAGCAAGCTATTTTAAGGAGGGGAAAATGAATATATAAAGGATAAGTTGTGTTAGTTAAATGGCTTCAAAATGAACTGGTGGAAGAGAAAATGGGTGAAACACTATTTTAAATCACTGTGTGATGTAGGGTTTTATAATGGTTTTCTTGCAAGTTAGTCTGAAATTTTCAGAACTTTTAAGAAAGAGCCATGTTTTACTAAAATAGAGTAAAGGTATATGATTGATTACAATTACTAATGTTTGCATTTAAGGGAAATGACAGTGCAAAGCCATGCCCTATTCAATATTTTAATAAATCAGAAATAGATAAGATTGTGGATGAAATTAAGTCAGGGCTATTATAATCCTTTAGGGAATAGATAAATCTTCTTGCAAATTGAACTTTCTTGGGAGCTTGTTTTCTTAGATAAGAGTTTTGCTCTGCCAAGCATTGGCCAAATAGAAGTGGACAGAGAAAGCATTAGAGCAAAGGATCTCAGGAGATTGGATAGAGCCCAGAGCTTCTTGTCAGTCTCATGTGGAGATCATCCACATGAATCCACATGATTTTAATGAATCATTTGTCAATATGTTCTTTCATTTGTCAATATGTTCTTATATAACACATAGAAAACTGCATATCTATAATAGTTAATATTATTGCAAAGCAAGTGTGGAAACAGCCAGTTTCTTTTGTGCAAAGCACACCTGGAGAGTTGTGAGCAGGCTATTCTATAGATGTTCCTTTATTTTCCCCTTTTAACATATGTGCCCCCAAATGCTGCTCATTCTGGAGGGGAATGGAAGCTCAGTGTGACTTGTGTTGTTATAGTTAGTGTCAAAAGCTAATCTGTGAAAAATTAATTATCCCAATTTCCACTCCTATCTGTTCATACTCCTCCACTCAGTTTCTGAGTTTGCTTTCCAATTTCTTCTAAGAAATCGTCTTTTGCATAAAACTTATGGTGGGCACTGTATTGTCTCTTCTCCCCCTCAGTAAAATGTAAAGTACGTGTGTGATTTATATACCAGTTCATCATAAACTGTATCTTCACAAGTATTACCTGAGATATCAAAAAAGTCATTCTGACTTCATACCTTTCAGCATGTATGTATTTTTTCAGAAAAATACACGCTAATGCTTTTGTCATAAGTTTTCTTCACAAGCATTTTATGTTTATAATCAGCAGTGAACAATAACTCAGCACTACTGAAAGTTTCAATGTGTTGCAGTAGTTACGTTTGTAAATGTCAGCTTTCTTGTATGATTTCTTTTCTTAACACGGTTGGTTTTTTATAGATCCAAAATGTCTCATGAAAAATGTCCAAATGTGAGCTTAACAAGAATAACACCAATGGACAAGCCAAAGTCAATGGGGGAAATGTCCACAAGGCCTCAACCTTACATAAAGAACTATAAGTAACTGAGAAAATATGGGTTCCTGAGAGATAGTCTTCTCCAGAAAAGACCACAGGGATTGGTTGTCCTGCACCAAGTGATCAGCCAGGAAAACATACACATATGCAATATTATACAGACTGAGCAGATTATATTTAGGAATATATGTATAAATGCATACACACACACACACACACACACACACACACACACACACCAATTAGGGGGAAAGAAGTAGTGAATTTGAAGAAAGCAAGGAAAGGTGTATAGGACAGCCTGGAGGGAGGGAACACAATTATATTATACTCTAATAAATATTTTCCATTGTTAAAAGAAAAACTGAGTCATGAATGACGAAGAGAGTTATTTTATGCCCGTTGCGTTTAAGATCCCAACCTGTGAGGATAACCATCAGGCCTAAAATGGTATTTTCAGGGCAAGCTTACTTTATTTTATATAACCATTCAAGACCCTGAAGAAATATCACTATGTCTCTGGAATTAAAGAGATTTATTTGTAATAGCCTCCAACAGAGGTTCCAGCACCCAACAGAGGGTTTTAGTTCTTAAATGACCATAGAGGACAGACACTAACTCTTGACAATACAAAGGAAGAGTCAATAAAACTGGTCAAATGAAAATGAAAAAAATCACAAAAGAATGTAGATTTGAAATATTACTCGAGCAGGCAAACATTGGAATAGAACATCTTGGAACCCTGTTTCATTTTGAGTTATGAATATGTGTTCTTATTTCTCTTTCCTGTTTCTTGGTGTTTGTTTTTATTATTAATCATGTTCTTCATTTACATTTCAAATGATATCCCTCCTCCCAGATTAGATTTCCCCTCAAAAAACCTACCATCCCATGCTCCCTCCCCTTTGCCTCTATAAGGGTGTTCCTCCACCCACTCACATATTTCTGCTCACTTCTCCGGCATCCAGCTATGCCGATGCATCAAGCCCCCACAGGACCAAGGTTCTCCCCTCCCATTGATGCCAGATAAGGCAATCATCTGCCACATATGCAGCTGGAACCTTGCATGGGTCACACCATGTACACTCTTTGGTAGGAGGTTTAGTCCCTGGGAATTCTGAGTCAACTGGTTAGTAGATATTGTAATCCCCTTCAGCTCCTTCAGTCCTTCCCCTAGCTCTTCCACTGGAGTCCCCAGGCTCAGTCCAATGGTTTGCTGTGAGTATCTGCATCTGTCTTAGTCAGGTGGGGCAGAGCCTCTCTGGGGACAGCCATATCAGGCTCCTGTCAGCAAGAGCTTCTTGGCATCAGCAACAGTGTAAGGCTTTGGTGCCTACAGATGGGATGGATCCCTATTGAGATGATCTCTGGATGGCCTTTTCTTCAGGCCCTGCCTGCTCTACTCTTTGTCTTTGCACTTCCTTTAGACAGGAACCTTCTGGGTTAATATTTTGGAGATGGGTGGGTGACCCCATCCTTCAACTGGGGGCTGTGCCTATCTACTGGAGATGGTTGTACAAGTTCTATCTTGCTTTTGCTAGGTATTTCAGCTAATGTCATCCCCATTGGGTCCTGGGAGCCTGTTGCTTCCCTGGTGTCTGGGACTTTCTAGTGGCTACCCCAGTTCCCCATCTGGCACTTCTATATCTATTCCATTCGTGACCCACTATACTTTTCTCCTGTCCCTTACCATATCTGATTCTGACTCCCCCTTTCCTCTCCCTCCCAGATCCCTCCGTCTCTCTTCCTCCTGTGATTATTTTGTTCCCCATTCTACACAGGATTGAGGCATCCACACTTTGTTCTTCCTTCTTCTTAACCTTCATACGGTTTGTGAGTTACACTGTGGGTAATCTGAGCTTTTGGGCTAATATCCACTGATCAGTGAGTAAATACCATGTGTGTCCTTTTGTGTCTGGGTTACCTCACTCAGGATGATATTTTCTACGTCCATCCACTTGCCTGCTAATGTGTTAAGTACCATAGTAGGAAGGAATCTTGGTGGTTTGTTTCCCTTCTTTCTTTCAAACAATACATTTAAATTTAGCCAGATGAAAACTATCTGAATTATAGATAGTCTCTCTCCACTTGCTTCCTGAAGTTCTCTATGAATTTGGAAAAATTCATAAATACTGTAGGGCCTTAGTTTCCACATCTGGTGAAAAACTGAAGTTATAAAATATAATCATTGTCTACTTTTCTTTCCTTTCTTTAATTATGATTCAATCACGTGTTGTGTGCATATAGAGCCTGAATGTGCATGAGGGAGCCAGATGCCAGCTATCTTCTTCTGTTGTTCCCTATTTTAATATTTAGAAAAGAAGACCTTTCTTAAAACCTGAAGCCAGTGTATGGACAGTATTCATAGTCCCTGGGATCCACCTGACTATACTCTCCCAACAATGGGATTACAAGAATGTGCTCCTAAGCCTGGCATTTTTTTTCTTTTTTGTAGAGTGTTAGACATTGCACACACACTCTCATGTTTGCCCAGTCAGCACTTTACTCTCTGAGCCATCTTACCATTTCTTATTTCTAATATGTGCTGTGGAAATGGCTTTGTCCTTTAAAAAAAACACTAATATTTTCTTAAAATTCTATTTTTGGACATGCTACTTCTAGTAACAAATATTTCAAAGAAATTTTACATTTTTATTAGTATTTTTCCATATCTAAGGCAATCTAATTCAATTTACTTGTAAAAACATATGAATAATGAGTCCTTGTACTTACTTAACAGTCTGAAAGTTCAAACTAGTCTGTAAGCTAATTAAAGAAAACAAACCAAATGCCACTTTTAAAAAACAAGACAATGAAAAATAATAGTGTGCTTTCAAGATTGGTAGATTAAGCTTTATGGTTTCCATTTTGTTTAGTTTCTATTTTAAAGCCATTAGCTTTTGGAATACTAGCTTTCTTACCATGATTATTTTGCTATTAATGGACTCTAATAAACTAGGCTGTGGGAGCTATCCATTTCTTCATAGTGTAGACATGACACCTGTCTATAATCAGGCAAAAATTGGAACAGTAGACCAGATGTCATAGACACTTCAAGGTGAGATGAAGAAATTATCCTAACCTTGACTTGCTCAGGATTGCATAAAACTCAGAGAACTGCTTGTCTGTGTCTGTGAGTGCTGGGATTAAAGTTGTGTGCCACTACCACCCAGATCAGCAGCGTGTTTTATTCATTTACAAACAAAACACATATCCTATGCATTTATGTGGGTACTTCTACATTTCTAGGGATAGAGATGTCTTACTCAGTGTTCTCTTGCTGTGAAAAAGACACCATGACCACAATAACTTATAAAAATAAAAATTTAATTGGGGCTTTACAATTTCAGAAATTTAGTCCTTTAACAGCACATAGTTTGGAGCATGGTGGCATGCAGGCAGACATGATGCTAGAGAAGTATTTGAGATTTCAACATCCAGATCCACAGGCGGGAGAAAGAAAAGAAACTGAGCCTGACTTGTGCTTTTGAAACCTCAAAGCTCACCCCCAGTGACATATTTACTTCAACGAATTCACACCTACTCCAACAAGACCATACCCAATAATCCTTCTCAAGAAATGACACTTTCTGATGACTAAGCATTCAAATAATTTGGCCTATGGGGACATTCTTATTCAAAGTAACAGGAGACATTTTTAGTTATGTAATGGAAAGAGGATCTGTGTCCACACACACTAAATCTTTCTGAGGAGAAAAGCGATCTTGGCACATTTTCAAAGGACCACCCTTCCATGAGATTCATTCAAGGAAAAATTAAAGTTGTCATACTTTGCAAAGTTTCAGTGTTACTTAGTTTGATTTTTATTAGAAATAAATACACCACCAAACAAAATGACATATTCTAACGTGACATTCACCTTCTTAGGGAAGATCTTGCATGGTCAAGGATTGGGAGCTGGTAGTTATTACAGAAGCTCCTTATAGAATGGAGAAAATATCCCATTCAGCTTTTGCTTGTGTGTTTGTTGTTTCCTGTTGTTAGACTAGAAGTCCAAATATTCACACATTCTTCAATTGACTCACTTTAACAGTGAGTATTACTTTACTGTTTAGGTTAAAAATATTAGATGTCCTTCATCCCTTTTAATCTTGAAGAACATGGTTAACACATTAGCAAATATCTTTGTTTCCATCTGAACAATGTATTTGAAGGCTGACCAAGCTATGAACCTTAGATAAATCTCTATCAGTATGGTGGGAATTAGAATAGTTAAAATTTGTGTACGATCAGTTTTGCTTTAAAAACATAAAGATTTTTGCATTGCCACTAGTAGAATATTTGTTTCAGATTCATTAAGTATGCCATTTTCACTATGATAATCTCCATAATTTCCTTGTTATTGTTAAATAAAAAGTAGTAATCTGCTGTAGAGCCACTGGAACCTTCCATGTGGCCTCTGCTTCCACTAACTTCCTGTGCTTTCAGACCTTTCCAATCATCACATTTTTTCCTTTAATTTTCTTTGCTGACATTAATATTTTTCTTTGTATGAATACATTTTGTTTGTCATCATTAACTTCATTAGATTGTTAATTATTATATTATTAAATATTTTTCATATATTTTGATCATGTTTTTCCAATTCCTTTTCCAATTCATCTCAGATCCCTTCTCACATTCCTACCTTCCCAACTTTATGTTCTTTCTTTTTCTCTTGAAAACAAACAAAGAAAGCCAACAACAATCAAGAAGCTTGGGTTTCATTGTTTTTAGGGATGGGCCAGTAAGGGCAACTCACTTGGCTAGAATGAAGAATAGGATGTGGGATGTCTGCAGACCAAAGAGTGCGAAGTGAAGGAGTTGGTGGTTGAATGTACAGCAAGTACTGGTATATTAAAGTTCTTCATTGTATAAATTTATCCCTGACTTAGATTTCCTTGTTACATGGAAAAAACTGTTTAGTCCAAAGCTGTGCTGAGTCTTAATGTTTGCCATTTATATTAACAAAACATTTATTATTTCTTCTGTGATTTAAAATATTATGTTCTTGGTTCAACTGACAAGATATAATTTGGGGAGCTATTTACCCAGGTAGCTCTAATCAGAGTTGCCTTGCATTTATGGGGAAATTATTTTCAGTCTGATCTTTTTTTCAAATCTTGTGTTGATTCTCCATTAAAATAACTGCAATAAGGGAGAGAATTCTTCTCAATTGAGTCGATTTTAAAAGTTAAGTGTTGACATTTATCTCATGGTATGCCTATTCATTCACATTTCCATAATCTACATCAAATTTGTATGATTATTACTATAGATGCACATGCAAGTGAAGGCCAGAGGTCAACCTCGGGTGCTACCTATGTGGTATCTATGAAATAGTCACGCACTAGACTGGAGTTACCAGATAAGTCTAGGCAGCTGATCAAGGAACTTCACAGATCCTCTTGTCTCTGTGTCTCAGTGCTGATATAACAATCATACCATACTGCAACAGCTCTTATATATGTCTTCCATATATAAAAACTTCATTTTCTCAGGGTTAAGTTGCAACTGTTTTATTGATGTACCTATTCTTTGCACAAAAGGGAGGAAAAAAGTGTAGGCACAATGATTTTTGTATACTCTGTTTTTCAAATGCTGATTCCTCTGCCTTCCTATCTTGTTTCAGTCTGGACCTGACTTTGTTATGTTTATTCTTTTTTTTCTTTTATTGAATATTTTCTTTATTTACATTTCAAATGTTATCCCCTTTCCAGGTCTCCTCTCCAGAAACCCCCTATCCCATGCCCCCTCCAACTGCCTTTATGAGGGTGTTTCCCCACCCACACACCCACACACTCCCTCCTTCCCACCTTAGAATTCCCCTACACTGGGGAATCAAACCCCTCTGGTCCAAGGGCCGCTCCTAACACTGATGTCCAACAAGGCCATCCTCTGCCACATATGCCACCATGTGAATTCTTCTGGCCAGTCTCCAGGAGCTCTGGGAGGACTGGCCTGTTGACACTGTTGCTTCCCCCATGGGGCTGCAAACTAAGCTTAAGTTTCTATACACACTGTTCCTCATTGATTCTATGTCTTGCTAATAAAAGCCAGTGAACCAATACAGAGCTTTAGAAGGAATGTGTGGGACTTTGGAATCTAGAAGGAGTGAAGAAAGAGAGAAGGAATGAAGGAGGGAACCATGAGGGAGGTGGAGAAAACATCAGAAGAAGAGAGCAGATTCAAGAAAGGACAAAAAGAATTCAAGCAAGATGGGAATACTGTCTGGGAGAAACTCTGGCTAGCTGGAAGATTTAGAATGAAGTAATAATTGCTCAGTATTTGGCTCAGGCAATTTTAATAAATCTTAGTCTCTCTGTGTGGTTATTGGAGAATTAACTGGTTAAGAAATACCACCACATATTGATTCACTGCTTATACTCATATTAAAATTAATTCATTTTACAAATGGTGCCTAATATGGGGTGCCAATTTATTGTGTTACCTGATATTCTAGTGGTTGCTACCCTCCCTTGTTGCCTTTAAATATCTATTAAGGATTTTCACCCCACTTTCTATCATTTAGTTCTCCTCCAAAATAGACACAGAGACTTGAAGTTTTATAATATGCTTAAATGCATGCACTACAGCTGGGCAGATATCAACCCTCTATGCGATTTTGTCTACTTTGTTATGGTGATCCCCAAAATACCACTTGCCATGTTCTGCCTGGTCTTTCCTATTCCACCAGGCCAGCCTTCATGGCCATATGCTCATGGTTCACACTACCCCATGGTGATCTCATTCTTCTTTCCTTCATGGTCCCTACCTAATACCCCCTTGATAGAAACTGAAGCTCTATCTACTTCTCTTCTGTCCAACTGCAGTTGGCCTAGCTTTTCTATTAACCAGTCAGTGATAACTTATGGGGCAAGGTTTATACAACAAAAGGTCATTAAAGGCAACCAGATCTTGGGGGTCAGTATTTAACGTTTGAATACATAGCAGAACCAGAACAACCACCTACAAAGAAGGAACTGGCATAATAATATTGTGTTCTCAAAAATTAAAAGAAATAGTATTTTCAAAAATAGAGTTATGTCTTTCCTATGTTGCATGTGATTTTGAGAGTTGGTAGGTAAAGTGTGGGCAATGATTGATCGACGTAACAGTTTACTTGTCAGTATCCATAACTAAGCCAATAACACTGTCAATGAAGAACTTGGTGAAAAGGATTGTCTTGAAAAAAAAATCATATGACATTTTGGCCAAGGACCAAAGATAAGGAGAAAAAAATTAAATAAAAAAATGAATATCTAAAAAAGGCATTCTTATATAATGAGAGGAATTATAAGAGACACACTTGCAGGCTACATTTATAAATCACAGGTTTCTAATGCATAGTGACAGGAAAGCTTTTGTAATGTAGCTGGACATTAACTACTATCCCTTTACTTTCCTCTTGATTGGAGATATTATGTTTTGTGACATACCACATGGTCATATGTGTTTGACCAAGGATATCCAGGTAGGCTCAGTTCTACAAGCAGATTCAATAAGTCAGTGCACCCTGCTGGGAACCTCTCAATGATACAATTAATACCTTGGTCCCTTTCCTCACATTTTTGAACATGAACCCAATTAGGAGACCTTTTTTCCTTAACACCGAAGGACCCAACTTGTTCTGCTGCCTGGATCCTGTCTATGTGCTCCTGGCAATTCTTTAACATGATAACAGTACAAAAAATAGAATTCTCTCCTCTCAGAGGTGTTAGGAGAATTAATTAACGTTTATGAAGCACCTCAGATCCTTGGATGAGAAGGCCCTGAGGACTTCTCTCCTTTGAAGGTGGTATTATTACATCATCTAATCTGGAGGCAAAGAAAAGCTAAAAATAGGCACTCAATACAGTAACCCCAATTTAACTCTGTGGGGCAGGTGTCTCTTTTCCTTCTCTTGGGAAAGGTGCTTGTGAAGAAAGTGGGAGATGTTGACCCTGTATAAATTTGTGGATTGTACAATTTTCTTTAACACATTTTGCTCTTACTGCTACTTCTATAATTTCACTGGTTCAGCTCTTATTTCTTCCATAAAACAGACATGAAGGACAAATTGTTCTTCAGTTTGCTTCCAAAAATTCATGCCAAAGAAATATTGACAGTAAATACCCAATATAATTAGTTCCTAAGGTTTACACTAATCCCTTAGGACAAAGACTAGTTTAAGTCCCACAATACATATGCTGAACACTTAAAGAAGTCTAGTGGGGAATCTCCATGTTAGGCTGTTCATGGCCTTAGATTATGCTTCCTGAAATCAAATAAGCTCTTATCACCCAAAACTCCAATTAGATTAAGCCAGCAGCTGAACAGACGGAGAACTTACTTTTTCTTCTCTCCTTGTTCGAATTTCCCTCACATCAAAGTAATGGTGTCTAATTTTGGTGAAGAACATTTTTTTAATGATTATGCTTTGTGTGGAGGTGAATAACTTGAAGTAATTACAAAGAACAGTGGAAAACAATGTAGCATTTATAAGTTTTTCACCTCAGGGATCTTAGGACACAATCTATGTTTTCATCAACAGTGTCTCATTTAATGTTTCTACTGATTTAAGAAGTGGTTTTTGGTGTTATTAGCACTTTTCATTTTAATTATTTGAGGTATGAAAGGGCAAAGGAACTTGTCAATAGTACAGACTAAAAGGGGATAAAAGTGAGAATCCAGTCCATATTGTTTTACTCTAGGGTCTATTCACCTAAGTTACACAATGTTCCAGGCCAAACCATTAAAATGCGGGAAATAACATATGCTTGAGTACATAGTATAAGCTAGAGAGAAATGGGGCAGAGGGAGATAATAAAGACTTATTTTTAAAAAAAGTGAAGCGAAAGTGCATTGTTGTCTTTTAGTCAGTACAGTTGTCCAAACAAAGAAAGGGCTTTGTGTTCTGCCAAATTAGAGCTTTAGGACAAGCAACAGTACTAACTGTAGGACCACAAAGAGAATGCTCACCTCTACTCTCTATTTGGGCTTACTTCATCTCAGCCAGAAGTTTGGTGCTTGGATCTCTTTTTGAAGAACTAAGAGTTAGTGTTACCGAGTGTCTGAATGAGTCTGATTATATCTCCAAATGTTATTCTGGTACCTGATTTGTCACCTGTCACAAGGTTCATACTTCCCTGGACAAAGATAAGGACACATATATTTCTAGGTTTTTTGATGTAAAGAGAGCTTAGGTTGATCACTACACTATTGTATCTCTATCAATCTCAAGATACCAAATTGTACATACCCATGTAAGTAGCTGTCTTCAAAGTAGGTGGTGACAGAATCTTGTCATTTGTTTTAGATACGGTACTGAAGATGCCAACATGATTAACCATAAGCAATACATTCATGGTACTATTACTTCATTGTCAGGATAATGACTCTGAAGAAAGTATTCACCTATATCAAATAGCAATCAAGAATGTGAGAATTCATTTGAGAGATTACATTAAATATCTGATATATTAAGAAGTTGTCTTCCTTTTTTGCTTCTTTTATTGGATATTTTACGTATGTACATTTCATATGTTATCCCCTTTCCCATTTTTCCCTCCAGAACACCCCTTTTCCATGGCCCCTTCCCATGCTTCTATGAGGATGCCTCTCCTCCCACCAACCCACTCCCACCTCACCACCCTGGCATTCCCCTTCATTGAGGAATCAAGCCTTCATAGGACAAAGGACTTCTCCTCCTATTGATGCAAGACAACGCCATCCTCTGCTACATATGTGGCTGCAGCCATGAGCCCCTCCATGTATACTCTTTGCTTGGTGGTTTAGTTCCTGGAAGTTTCTGGATGGTTGATATTGTTCTTCTTCCTAAGAGGTTGCAAACCCCTTTAGCTCCTTCAGTCCTTTCTCTACCTCTTCCATTGAGGACCCCTTGCTAAGCCCAATTGTTGGCTGCAAACATCTGCCTCTGTATTTGTCAGGCTCTGGCAGAGCGAGCCACTCTGGGGACAGCTATAACAGGCTCCTGTCAGCAAGCACTTCTTAGCATCTTCAATAGTGTCTGGGTTTGGTGTCTATATATGGGATGGATCCTGAGTGGTGTGGTCCCTGGATTGCCTTTCCTTCAGTCTCTTTTCCACACTTTATCTTTGTATTTCCTCCTATGAGTATTTTGTTTCCCCTTCTAAGAAGGATTGAAACATCCACACTTTGGTCTTTATTTCTCTTGAGTTTCTTGTGGTCTGTGAATTGCATCTTGGATATTCCAAGCTTTTGGGCTAATATCCACTTATCAGTGAGTGTACACCATGTGTACTCTTTTGTGACTGTGTTATCTCATCCAGGATGATACTTTTTGGTTCCATCCATTTCATCAATTCATTGTTTTTAATAGCTGAGTAGTACTCCATTGTGTAAATGTACCACACTTTCTGTATCCAATCCTCTGTTGAAGGACATCTGGGTTTGTTCCTGCTTCTGAATATTATAAATAAGGCTGCTAGGAACATAATGGAGCATGTATCCTTGTTATATTTTGGAATATCTTTGGGGTATATGCCCAGAAGTGCTATTGCTGGGTCCTCAGGTAATACTATGTCCAATTTTCTGAGGAATAAACAGACTGATTTCCAGAGGGGTTATACCAGCGTGCAGTCCCACCAACAATAGAGGAGTGTTCCTCTTTCTCCACATTCTTGCCAGCATCCTTGCTATCGCCTGAGTTTTTGATCTTAGTCATTCTGACTGGTGTGAAGTGGAATCTCAGAATTGTTTTGATTTACATTTCTCTGATGACTAAAGAGACCAAACATTTCTTTAGATGCTTCTCGGTCATTCGATATTCCTTAGTTGAGAATTCTTTGTTTAGCTCTGTACCTCATTTTTAAAAATAGAACAGCAAACACCTTTATTACACGAGCTATGAAGGATGGTTTATTTGCCTTTCTGGGCTTTGCTTTTCTGCAGATAGAAAGTCAGCTCCTTGCCTTAGAGCACATAGCCATCTGCTCTGCCACACTGGCCTCATCTTGAGGCAGTACAGGCAAGAAGCTTGCCCTGCTGGAACTACTTCTCTAGAAGACTTCTGATTTTGGCATTCTTTTTCCTTTCATCTTATTTCTTTTAAACTTTCTTTGATAGTTTTTTGTTCAAATTCTCTTCCTCCTCAGGAGTTAGTTTGGCCCCCTTCTTGTGGCCCAGTGGTAGTGCATAATGGGACTCATACCACTGCTGATATTGTGTGCTGTTAATAAGCACAATGCAGTTCTTCACCAGGGTCTTGGTGAGGACAATCTCATTATTGGATGCATTGTAGACAACATCAATGATCCTTGTTTTGAGAGTACAACACTCATTGCAGCAGGAAAAGTTCCCCACATCCAATCTCAGGGCACGGTACTTCTTATTGCCTCCTTGAACTCAGACTGTATTTATGTGGTGAGGACCAATATTAGTGTTGGCAGCAGGCCATCCCAGATAACACTTCTGCTTCTTGTGGCAGGGTTATCTCTTATCCCCTGTCTTGTAGTGCTTGTGCTAGTTGTTCTGAGAGATGCCCATCACTTGGTGCTGCACTCCATTTTTAATAGAGTTCTTTGGTTCTCTAGAGACTAGCTTCTTGAGTTCTTTGTATATATTGGTTATTAGCCCTCTATCAGATTTGTATAGATCTTTCCCCAACTTGTTGGTTGCCATTTTTTTCTATTGACAGTGTCCTTCGTCTCACAGAAGCTTTGAAATTTTATGAGGTCCCGTTTGTCGATTGTTGACCTTAGAGAATAAGTCATTGGTATTCTGCTCAGGAAAATTTCCCCTGTGCCAATGTGTTTGAGGCTCTTCCCCAGTTTCTCTTCTATTAGTTTCAGTGTATCTGATTTTAAGTGGAGTTCCTTGATTCACTTGCACTTGAATTTTGTACAAGGAGATAAGAATGGATCGAAATGCATTCTTCTACATGCTGACTGCCAGTTGAACCAGCACCATTTGTTGAATATTTTGATTTTTTTTCCCACTGGACGTTTTGGTTCTTTATATACACTTTCTTAGTACATGATGATTATATTTAGAAATGTTTATGTATGGACCATTGTACACATGGATGATAACAGCAACCTTCTCATGTTTATCAGGTTAGGACATTTGACCTCTGGCATCAATGAGACAGAGTTGATGGAGACATCCATTCATTCCATTTTTGGATACAAAGTCCAATGCGATCCTTGCTAATGAATAGGTCATCTCAGTCCTATATCGCTGTAAGATTAGATGGCCCATCATAAAGTGCAAACAGCTCCAGGAAGGATGCCATGAATAATCATATGACCCTCTCATTGTTCACACATTTCTATGCCTGGGGATTGTATATATATAAATATATATATATATATATATATATTATATATGTGTATATATACATACATATATATACATATACTATATATATTATTTGTGAATGCACAAAAATATATTTTCTTACAATATTTGGTGTATAATGATATCAGAAAATTGGGCTTGATAATGTCAAGGTCGAGCTTCTTTGGTTGGATGTAAGGACACCTTCTGTCTTCAAGCTTCCAAACTATGAGAACATGTGTCCTGGACTGCAGAGCACAGTAGCTCAGTTTGGACTTTGAAACAACACATTAACAACACCTGCTAGATCACATGTTCTTATGCAAAGAAGAGAAGTATACAAGTATATGCCAAGCTCCATGAATTGAACACGTACTGTGGATTATCAGCACAACTACTGCACTGCTCCAGATAGATTACCAGTATTATAGTCTCTTATTCTGAAGAACAAAAGCAATTGCTTAAAGGTCCCACTCACTGCACTTTTCATTTAATAGTAAGAATAAGAAAAATAAAACCACTGAAATCTTGCTACTTCAATCAGCACAGTTAATAGTTCAGATGTGTCAATTTCTGACAATACATATTACTGCTTCAGAACAAAATATGGAAACATATTCGCATGGACCTATCAAGGGGCTATATCTGGAAGCTGAATTGTAGACACATCCCTCCTCTTCCTAGTCCTCCTCCTGTTCTATTTTCTGATACCCTTCCCCATTACTCTCCTCTCCTTCCTTCCCTCTATCCCTTGTTCTCCCTATCCTCTCCCTCTTCCTCTATCACTCCTCAGTGCTACTCTTCCTTCTCTTCCCTCTCATCTTTCTCTTATTTCTTGCTTATTCTGTGCTTTTTCATTAATACATATTACTTCAACTTTTCTTACTAGACCAATGTGATAGTGATATTTATTCATATAATACAATACTACAAAAGAAGAAAAGATGGCTTTGAGTTAGTTCCCTCTTTTGTAAATTGTGTTTCCCATGTTTTTATTATCTGACTGCACTATAGTACTGTTCTTCCATTGTGAGAGTCCTCAACATATAGATACTATGGGAGCCTGCTGTTTTACTTATGTTTACTATTATTTTGAGCAAATATTACATACAAAGTAACTTGGGGGATAAGGGATTTGGCTTCTAGTTCAATATCACTGTTCATCACTGAGTAAAGTCAGAGCAGGGATTCAAAGAGGGTAGGCACTTGGAAGTATTGTTCATCACTGAGTAAAGTCAGAGCAGGAATTCAAAGAGGGCAGGCACCTGGAGGTGTGCGTTGATGTAGAGGCTACAGGGGGTGCTGATCTCTTGGCTGATTCTCCTGTCCTGCTCAGCCTACTTTCTTAGAGAATATAGGACAAGGAATCCAGGAATGGGCCTTTCCCCTCCAATCACTAATTAAGAACAGAATGAGCCCTATTTGTGTCTGAGCATTCCACAGACACTGTTATCTTTAGTTTGGAAAGCTATGAATTTCTGTGTCAACTGGAGGTAGGTTTGGGTTCTTCTCTGGTAAGGTCTGATGAGACCTGAGAGCTGCAGTACTCTAGAATAAAAGTGTGTAACTTTGAGGGCAAATCATCCTTTTCCTTTCGTTTTGGTGAAAATTCTACCCACAATGGGCTTAATGGTAATACTATAGATCTCTCCACTTATACCTAAATTACATGAAAAACAAACCTAAAATTTTTAAAGTGAATCATACAACATTAATTCTGAAGGAGGCACAGGCAAAATTTCATTCTGGCTTTTCCTTTTATAGACTGGCTGTGTGATTCCGCAGACCTCACACCAAAGAGGCGTTTCTGACAAAATGCAGAACAGATGCGAGCCTGCACCTTGGGAGAGGCAGACTGCAGTGTGGCTGAGGAGCTAGTTTCACGCCTCCCCCCAGCCTCACCTTCCCCTGTTTATGCAGAAGCCGACCTGTGGATTTGTTCTCACCCAGTTCTGTGCCAGTGCATTCCCAGCAGCCCCAGACAACTGCTTTCTCTTTCACGTTCTGCTCCTTTCCTCCTTGCATCTGCTTGACAGCTGCTCCGGATTGGCTGCTAGTGGAGCTTCACAAGGCTATTGCTACAGGTGGTCTCCTTTTGGGGAGAAATGGTCAAAGAAAAAGATTTTCAAAGAATGAAGTAGCTGTAATAACGGTACCATAATTTTGACGAGATATAGACTTCTTGAGAAAGACTCCTAGCCATTTGGTTCTCCCACCTCCTGCCATCTGCTGTGCGCACAAGAATAAAGCTTGCACCTGTGCCATCTATGCATCTAGGCATGGGTCCATTATCATAAACTAAAAACCAACAAAAACCATACAATACATCTAAACTCTGTCTCATAAATAATGATGCTTGTGTGAGGTACTCAATAAAATAATCAAATGACATGACAAGTTCATAGGATTATGGAATGATTCTAATGTAAGCATGAACATCTCATAATTAGGAAAATCAATGGTAGAACACTTTGAAGTAAGAAAGCTTTCAGTCTTTGATGCCTTCTGGATGAGAGGAAGTAGAGGTAACCAGGATCCTATTAAACCAGAAAGGGGTTAGGCAAATGGTTCAGTAGCTGAGAGCAGTGATTGTACTTGTAGAGGACTCAGGTTCAGTGCCAGCCAGCCACATGTTTGCTAACAATTATCTGTAACTGCAGTTACAAATCCAGCACTCTCTTCTGACCCTCTAAGCACTGCGTGCACATATCTCACAGACACACATGCAAGCAATATACCCATACACATGAAATAAAAGTAAATCCTAACAAAAAGGGAAGGCCAAATCTATTAGGTCTTCCGTTTGTCTTCCCTAGCCAATGATACTTCAGCTGATTTCTGAGGGTGTGACAGTATCCTGTTTTTGTGCTTGTCTTAGTATGGTTGTTCCATTCCAGAGAGGCTTGGACAAGCAATATGAACTTGCCTGAACAAATGTGCACCTTCACTCTTAGCAATTCTCTGGGTGTAAGAAGGAGGAAGACACATCTGTGTTTCCTTCTTTCTACTTTAGTGGAGTTAGAGTATCTCAACAGACAGCAAGCACACAATAGCTTCTACATTCTAGTTAGTAGGCTATAGATGTGACTCTGCTCTATCTCTCAAAATATTTTACCTGTATATGGTCAGGCCCTGAGAATCAGAACATAGGTGGACGTTGAAGATGGAGGATGAGGTATCCTATGAAAGATTCAATTTATCTGATGTTCCTGAACAAAGACCAAATGGATAAAATCTCTTGAAGACAAGAGCTCTACCAGCACCAAGGATTAATATTAAGAGCTACACTGATAATAATCTTTTACCCCTCTCTTACACCGGTATAACATCAGGGCCCATGGTATTGCAATTTTGAAAGTCCTGAGAACCAGTGTTTGCTACCTGTTACAGATATGGATTTAGAACTTTGCTGTAGTCTCTAACATTATTGGCAGCTGCACAACAAAATAAAAATCTTTGTATTTTTGTGGCCATGGCTAAATCTTGAGAGATTTAGGGAACAGCCTATTAAAGTAACAGCCTCTGAAGAAGATGTTGGCCGTCTGGAATCACAGCACCACCCATTTTTACTGAGGGAAGCTAAGCAGCCAAGATAAGAGATCAGCACTTTTATTTCCTGAGAAGACCAGTCATGATATAATTTAGCCACTATATGTCATTAAAATGTTCAAGATCCCTCTTGGATTCAACTCTACTGTAAGTTTCAAGGCAATAATCAACAATATAATAAATATTGGTGGTTAAATTTCTGTAAGGATTTATTCCACAGTAGAGAAAGCAGTTGATCAAGTAAAGAGATGATATACAGAATGAAAGAAAAATACCTGATATATGTGATATTCAGAATATTTGAAACCCTCAAAAATATAATAAGACATCAGCAATTTAGTCAGTTAAAAAAATAATAACAAGGAATAAACTGGTTTCGGTAAAGATGAAAGACAAATAGCCAGTGAGGGAGAGAGAACAAAAAAATAATTTTGAAATACAAATAGCCAATAAGGTTGTGAAAAACATGTTCAAACTTAGAATCCACCACTACAACTCAAATTATTTATTTATTCATTTTTACTTTTTATTAGATATTTTCTTTATTTACATTTCAAATGTTCTTCCTTTTCTTGGCTTACCCTCCAAAAAACTCCCTATTCCCTCACTGCTCCTCTCCACATCCCCCCGCTCACCAACCCACCCTCTCTCACTTCCTGGCCCTGGCATTCTCCTACAATGGGACATAGAGCATTCACAGGAATAAGGACCTCTCCTCCCATTGATTACCAATTAGGCCATCCTCTGCTACATATGAAGCTGGGGCCATAAGTCCCATTATGTGTACTCTTTGGTTGGTGGTTTAGTCCTGGGAACTCTGGGGGTTCATATTGTTGTTTGTCCTAAGAGGTTGCAAATCCCTATAGCTCCATGGGTCCTTTCTCTACCTCTTTCATTGGGGACCCTGTACTCAGTCCAATGGATGGCTGTGAGCCTCTACTTCTGTATTAGTTGGGTACTGTCAGAGCCTCTCAGGAGATAGCTATACCAGGCTCCTGACAGCCAGCACTTGCTGGCATCCGCAATAGTGTCTGGGTTTGGTGATTGAATATGGGAAGGATTCCCAGGTGGAGCAGTTTCTGGATTGTCCTTCCTTAGGCCTCTGCTCCACAGTTTGTCTCTCCAAATCATTCCATGGCTATTTTGTTTCCCCTTCTGGGTTCTTTCCAGCTTCTAGCTATTATAAATAAGGCTGCTGTGAACATAATGGAGCATGTGTCCTTATTACATGTTGGAGCATCTTCTGGGTATATTTACAGGAGTGGTATTTCTGGATCCTAAGGTAGTATTATGTCCAATTGTCTGAGCAAGCATCAAACTGATATCCAGAGTGGTTGTAACAGATTGCAATCTCACCAACAATGCAGGAATATTTCTCTTTCTCTACAACCTCACTAGCATGTGCTGTCACCTGTGTTTTTGATTTTAGCCATTCTGACTGGTGTGAGGTAAGTACTAACCAGAGAAATTAGACGATGAAAGGAGATCAAAGAGAAACAAGTTGGAAAGGAAGAAGTCAAATTGTCAGTATTTGCAGATGATATGGTAGTATATTTAAGTGACCCCAAAAATTCCACCAGAGAATTCTTAAACCTGATAAACAACTTCATCAAAGTAGCTGGATATAAAATTAACTCAAGCAAATCAGAAGCCTTCCTCTACACAAAGGATAAACAGGCAGAGAAAGAAATTAGGGAAACAACACCCTTCACAATAGCTACAAATAATATAAAATACCTCGATGTAACTCTAACTAAGCAAGTAAAAGATCTGTATGACAAGAACTTCGAGTCTCTGAAGAAAAAAATTAAAGATCTCAGAAGATGGAAAGAACTTCCATGCTCATGGATTGGCAGGATTAATATAGTAAAAATGGCCATCTTGCTGAAAGCAATCTTCAGATTGAATGCAATCACCATCAAAATTCCAATTCAATTCTTCAGTGAATTAGAAAGAGCAATTTGCAAATTCACCAGGAATAACAAAAAAACTAGGATAGTGAAAACTATTCTCAACAATAAAAGAACCTCTGGTGGAATCTCCATCCTTTACCTCATGCAGTATTACAGAGCAATTGTAATACAAACTGCATGGTATTAGTACAGTGACAGGTAGGTAATCAATGGAATAGAATCGAAGACCCAGAAATGAACCCACACACCTAAGGTCACTTGATCTTTGACAAAGGTGCTAAAACCATACAGTGGAAAAAGACAGCATTTTCAACAAATGGTGCTGGCTCAACTGGCAGGTAGTATGTAGAAGAAAGCAAATTGATCCATTCTTATATCCTTGTACAAAGCTCAGGTCCAAGTGGATCAAGGACCTCCACATAAATCCAGATTCAATGAAACTTAGAGAGGAGAAAGTGGGGAAGAACCTTGAACATATGGGCACAGGGGAAAAATTTCTGACAGAACACCAATGATTTGTGCTGTAAAGATCAAAATTGACAAACGAGACCTCAAAAAACTGCAAAACTTCTGTAAAGCAAAGGACACTGTCAATAAGACAAAAAGGCAACCAACAGATTGGGAAAATATCTTTATCAATCCTACATCTGATAGAGGGCTAATATCCAATATATACAAAGAACTCAAGAAATTAGACTCCAGAGAACCAAATAACCCTATTAAAAATGGGGTACAGAGCTAAACAAAGAATTCTCAACTGAGGAATAGCAAATGGCTGAGAAGCACATAAAGAAATGTACAACAGCTGGGCAGTGGTGGCATATGCCTTTAATCCCAGCACTTGGGAGGCAGAGGCAGGCGGATTTCTGAGTTTGAGGCCAGCCTGGTCTACAGAGTGAGTTAAAGGACAGCCAAGGTTATACAGAGAAACCCTGTCTCAAAAAGCAAAACAAAACAAAACAAAAAAACAAACAAACAAACAAACAAAATTAAAAAAGAAAGAAAGAAAGGTACAACATCCTTAGTCACCAGGGAAATGCAAATTAAAGCAAACCTAAGATTCCAATTCATATCACAAATTATTTAAAAATAGATAGTCGTGTAGATTATTACAAGCTAAAGCTTATTGTCCTCTGGTCTAGATTTCTTCCCCATGAGTTTAATCTAATTGAGCAAGCAAGGAAGGCTGTGAAGAGACAACGAAAGGCAATTACATGGGGCAAGAATAAACCTGTGATATAATGTGGTAGATGAACACCCAATTAGAAGTAGGAACTCCGAAAAAGAAGTAGGAACACATTATATACCAACCTCTAGAGAGCATCATTGTGGAGGGCTGAAATACTTTCTAAGATTAAACGTCTTCATACATTCTTCTATTATATAAAAAAAAATCAAGTTTGATTTTGTGCTACCAACCAATGGAGCAGATCTACTTGTCTTTATAAGAGGAGGGAAGAGAAGGTTTATAGACATGTAAGCAAATTGAGAACTTACAATTCAAGTTGCTAAGACACACTCAAACATACATTCCCACAAAATTTGTGGAGCTATTGTCTTCTTTTCTCCATATGCATTCTATAACAACTTGTATGAGTTTGATGATCGCATTGTTTAAAAAAAATATGTATTATTCCAGAAATATTTGGTTTCTGTTTCTATTACTGGCAAACCTGTAGTTCTTTTCAACCTAAAAAAAAAATCAGAGTTATAACTCCAAGCAAATATTGTGTCCAAGCACATTTATTTTTGATAAAAAATGAATAGCAATTTAATTGCAAATGAGGTACTCTCCTAAGACTCCTAGCAAATTGCAGTCCTGGCCCTGAGTACAGAAAGTTTGTGTGTGTGTGTGTGTGTGTGTGTGTGTGTGTGTGTGTGTGTGTGTGCGTGTGTGTGTATGCTGGATTTTCCTGACCTGGTTTAGAAAATAATGATCTGAGTTTCACCTAGAAATGTTTTAAAAAGCATTCCAGGCAGAAGGTTCTGTGGAGATGTACACAGAAATGAGAGGCTCAGAATCGTTGGAGTCTCTTACCTGAGCAACCAAATCTTTTAGAGATCTCTGCACAGGAAGAGGATTTGGACATTCTTTTGATCAGAATGTGATTCTTCCATGAGTAAACTACTTTCTTTCCTTTAATTTGATCAAGGTAGATCACTTAGGGTCAAAGTTAAAAGGCATTAGTGAAGAGATTAAAACATACCTTTTCCCCTTTTCCAGTTAACCTGACCAAAAAAGATTAGGAAAAAAAAAAAAAAAAGATTTTCAACTCTGATGAGCCGACTCATTCTCGCTCTCCATGAACACTGAATTTATCATTTAAATGTTAAAAAGGGAAACCAGATGCTATAGTTATTAACTTTTGGAATCAACTCTAATCTTCCTATTAAATTCTTCCATCCAGGTACAGGCAATTATTTGCTTGATCTAAAGGTGCAGAAAATTCAGGCACACAGGGTTTCAGAGAGTCCAGTCTAATAAGACAGGTGGGTAACTAATAATCTGGAAAATTACCTGCAGATTGAGGATATTGGGAATGACTAATGGCCAAAACTAAGCGAGTAAATTAGTTGCAAAATGATACCATTTGCAGTAGTCGTACGAATGGGGGACAGAAAGGCACTGTGGCATGTGGCAACAAGCAAGCTATGCTACATGTGGATGGGGCCCAGGCTCAGGAAAGCCTGCCATCCGCTCAGACCCCTGTGCAGCTGCCTCATGCTTTTATTTATTTATTTTTCTCCGTTCTGTGTCATCTGTGCCAGGAGTGTAAGGTTTGGTATTGCAGACCCTGGAGTGTCCTTAGCTTTGTGAAGTCTAGAACAGCCATAGTCAAGGTCAAAAGTATGTAATTAAAAACATCTGAATCTTTCAAACCAAAGATTCAGAACATCAAAATTAAAAAAAAAAAAAACCCTCATGTTGAGTATTAAGTAAATCAAAACTTAAGCTTAATTGCTACTTGGTAATATGTTTTAGCCAAGATTCCAAAGCTAACATGATACAGTCTTATGAAGGCAAAGTATCTGAAAACTGGCACTAATTTACAACTGATATTTTATTTTATGTACAAGGGTCTTTTATTTAAAGAACAGGAAATAAATTAGCTCTGTTTTTCCCATTTCCAAATGCCTTAAAGTAAATGAGGGATTGGTGTTATTGATGCTCTGTTTAGATGAGAGCACATTTCGAAGACAGCTCTCCCCAAGTGACACCTGCCTTTGCAAGCCTGCTTTCACAACTACCTCAGTGAGTTGTCATGGAAAGCATGGTGACCAATAAAATATCTATGAGAACTGTTCAACACATTGCATAAATATAAGATGTACTCCACAGACACGACCATGTCCAATCTGGAGGATAATAGTGGAAGGTAGATGCCCACATCCCAAACACACATGTAATCAACCTGTTGAACTACATTTGTAAAGTACTTCACTGTGTAATTCATGCCTTTGTGTCACATGGCAGATGACTTGAGCCCTTGTTCTGTACCTGTAATGAAGAAGCAACACAGTTTTACTCTATTCCTACCTCCTTTGGAACAAAATATGTTCATGTCTTTCTCCGGATAGATACAAAATTGTTCATATATAAATCAAAGAACACAATTAACTAGCTGGTTTAAGACTCTCCTGGATTTGCTTGAAAATTGTCTTCAGGTTTCTTTTCCAATGTGGCTGTTCAAGGGAAGTTTATCTTAAGTTCCTAGAGGTTTGCTAATCAAATATGCAATGCCATTAGAGACCTCATAGGGCAGGCAGTAGGGAAAAAAAAGGTATAAATCTTTCTATTCCCTTTCCAGTGACTGACAACAGGCATGGCCTCTTGTGTAAATTTATCTCTTGGATTTTATCCTTGTAAATGAATGTTGAAGCCAGATAGATTGAAGTTTGAAAGTATCAAGACATCTGAGGTTTGTCTCCTCCCGCTGACTTTAGGACAAGCTGGTTATTTGGACCACTTAGACACTGTGATGACTACTTCTTTTATGAAGAAAAATTGTAACTTAATTATCAGTTACCAATGAGAATATGATGTTTCCAGGATGTTCCTGCAAGCCCCTTCCTTGCTTCTTATAGTGTCAAATATTTTCATTTCTAATGTGTGTATTATAAGGATGGGCAAATGGAAAGCAACATACATTTGCTTTTGTTAAATGCTTTTAATTTATGAGAGGACCTTGATGTCATATGACTCATAAAGTTTTTCACATGCAATGTTGAATTCATAATCTCTGTTGCCTATCATTCTTAGTGAAGCCGTGAATCCCAATAAGTTGTCAATGTTTCTGTCCCATTTATTTCCCCAGTCTTTGTTTCTATTGCTATTCATTCATGTTTCTATACAGTTTATCAGTGTTCTCCCATCGTTCTTTGTGCATAATAAATATATAAAAAAATACAAAAAAATGTAAATTTTTCTAAAACTTACTCAAAACAGTATGATGCCTAACTCACACACTGCACCAGGATCTGATGACATGGCTCAACAAGTAAAACTTCTTGGTGCCAATCCTGATAACCTGAGATACGTCCCACAGTGGAAGGGGAGAACAGAGCCTTGAAATTGCCCACTAACTGAGTACCATGTATGTCTGGGCATATACATGCATGCATGTATGCACACACACACACACACACACACACACACACACACACAAGTAAATAAAACTCTATACTCCCTAATACCAATATGAACCCTATTTTCTATAGACTGGAGTTTGAATTTATATCAAATTCCTCAAAGTGATGGAATCAGTAATTTAGGAATTTATTCTTTAATTGTTTTCCTGCATGTCATCTCTCTGAGATGAAAGTGATTTTATTAAATGTATGCATATATATTCATGTTATACATATATATATATATACACATATATATATTTATATATACATATATAAGATTCACACACATTCTTTCTCTAGTCAACAAAACATTTAGTAGGTGGGTATATTTTATAGTTTCTCTGGACATATTGACTGTCACTTATTCACATCCAACACTTAGTACTAATTGGTCATCAACTCTGTGTGAGTGACTCATTTTTCTAGTTTAGTAAGTCAGATGGGGAGGAAGTCAG
>JADRCD010224217.1:0-28423 GCA_019843815.1 Montemys delectorum | reverse complement strand
TGTGTGTGTGTGTGTGTGTGTGTGTGTGTGTGTGTGTGTGTGTAGATGGAGAGAGGGGGTAGGGACGGGGGAGAAGAAGAGGAGGAGGGAGAAGGAGAGGGAGAGAAAATGAATATGATTTAAATAAATGTTAGAAAACCTAGCACAAAGCAGTTATTTTTCTAATTTCCTATCAAGAAGGGAACAGTGACAAAATTTCCATTAACTATATAATTAAGAAGCTAATCTTCTTTGCATGTGAGCATGAGTTATAGCATGAGTTAATATGTGACTTCTCTACTAGTAAAAGCTCAAGTGAAGGTTTCTTAGATTCTGGTCTTAGTTTTTCTTAGCTCTGAAATTCTAATCCAGAATTGTCCAGTTCTGCTTTAGTCTCCTGGGAATTTCTGTTCCTACCCATCAAGGAGTTTCTTCCAGCTTTTTTCAAGATCACACACACACACCCCACACGTGCACACACATGCATGCACATGCGTGTACATACACGCACCCACGTGTGCACACACCACACACACATGCACGCACATACATACATATGTGCACACGCACAAACTGTTCTACCTAGGCACACACACACACATACACACACACATATGTGCACACACACACACACACACACACACACACACACTGTTCTACCTAGAGACTCCAACAGTACTAGAGAATTAACTAGTGCCTTTTTACGTGTGAGGTTCCAACTCAAATCGATGTCATTAAGTATATTGAAAATTATATAATTTTATGTGTACGGGTGTTTTGCTTGCATGCACACTTGTGTAACATGCATGCCTGGTACCCTTGGAGGCAAGAAGAGGGAGTTAGATACCTTGGAAGTTGAGTTATAGGTGATTGTGAGTCATCATGTGGGTGCTGAAAATTGAACCTGGGTCCTCTGAAAGAGCAGCCAGTGCCCTTAACTGCTGAGCCATCTCTTCAGATATATTAATTCTTTAAAGTATTATTGCTTACTAATAACATTGTTTGCTGTATTTTCCCTCACCTCTTCTACCTTTCCGTGGGTGAAAAGAATTCACCTTAGTAGACTCAAATGTTACATATAAAGACACTTTGTCTCCATCTTTAAGTCAATACATGGCATCCAACCTTGAAAGAGCAGCTCACTGTGGCTCCACAACATGTTTTTCCCTGTGTACATCCTGAGCAAGGCAGCTAAGAATGCTTCTCGTATGCACTGGGAATTAGACACAGGTCCATCACTGGGTAATATTACCTCAGAGTCTAACCCAATCTACGCTTTAGTCCTAAAGAAGTGACAACTATTCTGACACTGCCTTCCAGGTTAACTTTTTTCTGTTGTTGACTTTATCTACTTGGATCTTACAGAATGGTATTCTGTATCTGGAGTTTTTATGGCACATAATGTTTCTGAGATTTAAATACACTGAGGTCTACACTCTTAGCTCATCTTTAGTCATTGCTATCCAGTGGCCTTTGGGTGTCTATGCCCCAACTTATCTAGATTATTCTCACTTTCTCAACTCTTTAGTCTTTTAGCTCTGTTGAGTCCAATTTACAAAATCAAATGGTGTATGTATTAAGGCATACGGCTTATCGTTTTGATGTTCATATGCACTGTGATATAGTCATCACAATTAGGCCTGTTAACATAGCCACAATCTCTCACAGATTTACTTGTCTTTTTCTTATGATGAGAGCTTCTAACATCTATGTTCTGTGCAAACCAGCTACATAACATCATCTTATCAACTGCCATCCTGATATAACTAGGTCACTAGAATGTATTTATTGCTTACATTCCTGTAACCTTTGCACCTTTCCTTGGTCCCTTCACCCCCTGAGATCTCATTGGATCCCTTGGCATGCAGACCTTCAGTTTGACATGATCCCCTCTGTCTGCTTGGCTTTTGTTTCCTGTGCCTCTGAAAACCAAGGAACACCATTTCCGTATTTCCTTCTGCAGTTTTATAGTTTCAAATGATATGTTTGAATCATTAATACACTTTCAGTTGTTTTTCTAAGTTAATTATGATGGTGGACATCACGTTTTTCCAATACCATCCCTTTAGGAGTCTGCCCTGTTCCCCATGTGTGCTGTTTGCACTTCTGTATAGAGTCATCTAACCATGCAGTCCTATTTCCAGGCTCCTGTTCTAGTCCACGATTAGTTTTACTCCAGTGCTTTACTTGTTTGGGAACTGTAACTGTGAAGTCAGAAAATATAGTGCTTCTAGCTCCCTAGTTCTTGGTTTAGGTTGTTGTTGTGCATTTTTGTGGTTTTATATACATTTTAGAATTAAAATAAAAGTCCCATAAAGAATGAAGTCACAGGGTCAGGAGCGATGGTGCAACTGCTAAGGGTAGTTTGTGATCTTTCAGAAAACTTGAGTTCAGTTCTCAGCACCCATCATAGGCACCTCATTCTCCTGAAACTCCAGTTCCAGGGGATCTACCACCCTCTTCTGGCTTCTCCAGGTCCCTGCACACATCACACATACATAATTAAAACAAACAAACATAGCTGCCCTGAAAAAAAATGAAGTTGGGATTTTGATTGAGATTGCATTGAATCTGTATCAGTATGTGCAATATTGGTGTTTTAATAGTATTAATCTTGTGTGAAGGAGTGTGCTTGTGATGTGTAGGCTTCAAAACTGGAATCATGGTTGGTGACATGTTTTCAGGTGGCCAGAGCTGCCTCTGCCAGGCATGTCCAGCCTCTTACATTGTGATAGATGGCCTCTACAAAGTATATACCCAAGAATCATATAATTTTGAGTTCTTTTTTGAAAAGGAGTCTCATAATGTTTTAATTAAGTTTAGGAGTTTGTGTTGGGCTGCATTCATGGATATCTGAATGTCATGGGGCCACACATGGACATGCTTGTGACTAGACCCTAACTGAGCAGGACTAGATCTTCAGGGGGATGCGGTTTGCGACTGTGGTCAGGTCTACAAATGGAAGGCCCCTTAAACATACATACGGCTCACAGATCTCCTGTGTGGGCTCCCATTACATCTTCAGGCAGTCAGGACTACGAATAGATTTGGGGAGAGTGAGATGGGAGCTAGGCCAAAGGCTTCCTCCTTACCTGCTGTCAGTCTTCTGGGGAACAGAATTATTACTGGGATGTCGATGTATTTGTCTCTTTCTAGATCTGTGAGTGAGGTCCCCTTCCTATGGGTGATGGATTTTGGAGCTGTTTCTGGTGTGGCGATATTAAGGCGTACTACTAAAGGTTCTTCTGTAGTGAGAGCATCTTTTGTAACTACATGCACTCGTTTCTTTTAGAAATAAGTTCAACAGTAGAGATTCTGGATTATAGTACAGATAAAAAAATATAGTTTTATTTAAAGCTGTTAACAAGTTGTCCATGATGGCTGTACAGCTTTATGGCAACCCCAGTGCCCAGGAGCTTCGGCTGCTCTTCATCCTCTCCAGCTTTACTGTTGCTGTATTTATTATTTTGGTGGTTCTGACCATAGAGCTGCATCAGAGCAAAGTCGCCTTGGATTCTTCTGCAGCAGTGGGGTGTTTGTCACACAGAGACCTACTTAAGTACCTTAGAAATGAAGCAAATGTCATAAACCACTCCAGCGGGAATGCCTGTGAGAAGAATGAACACACTTCTCGCCACGCAGAGACAAAGGGACAGAGAGGCTCGTTGCTCTGCCCTTCAGGGTCACAGGTCATTTCAGTCTTTAGGCATGCACATGGAGCACAGGCACAGGGAGACTCACGAAAGAGTATTTCCTGACATAGGAACTCTACCTGAAGAAATAGAGTCACGAGTGACTTCTCTCGTCCTGTTGACTTTGATTAAATCAGTCTTCTGTGGAGAGTGGGGTTACAGCCGTTAGACTCCTAGCATCAGCGTTCTCTCCACTCCAAACTGGTTTGAGATGTGGATGAAGGAAAACCCAGCAGCCTGGCAGTCCTTTCTTATCCCACTCTGGGCCTGCCCCACTCTGTTTGGCTTCAGAAACAAGCAGGGTGTGTTTCATAAAGACCAGTGATTGCGTCACAAATTCCTATGCACGTTTGATGACCTAAATGCAGCTATCTTATCCTGTAAGACGTACTTTAAGAAACCGTATTTGTTTATGTGTTTGTGTAAACATGGCTGCCCTCATGAGACAACAGTGGGTTTTTACTTGAGTCTGCATTCAGAAACTGGGTGTTGCGTAAATGACTCTCAAATGTACGACAGTGCAAATCGTCTGTTGTTTTTGCCATGTTTTTAATATTGTGCACACTGTCAGCTAATGGGACACCGGCCTCAGGGATCTGTTTATATTAGTTTTAGCCAACTTAAAATACATTTAGCCTTTAGCTTCTCTTCAGGCCCAAACCACATCAAACAGGCCACACACAGACTCCTGGAGGCTGTTACCACTTTCTGGTGATTCTTAGAAAAGAAAAAGAAAAAATGAAAGTTAACTGTCTCTCTGCATTCCTTTTTAGGCCAGGAATTCCCATGAGAAGAATAAACACATATTTTTCATCTTTTTCTCTTTTCATAGTGGCTTACCTGCCAGCCCCATTTTTTCCTCTAAAGGTAAAATTTTAAGCCTACAAATGTATTTTTAAGGCCAATTTCAAGTGTGCTTCATCATAAGTAAAAGATGCCCCAGAAGGCAGCATGACCTCATCTGGAAGCCACACGCTCAGAGACAAGAACTTTTCACCACAGGTCTTTCCATTTGAGGCCTCTGTTAACTCCTGAGGACCCTCCCCGTGCCCAGTGCCACACAATCATCTCATACTAAGCATCCTGGCTGTGCTTCACTTCACATCTCCAAGAGCATCTAGTAAACACGACAGTGGCCCTTGCACTGGGATAGAGAGGCTCAGGAAGCAGAGATGGGCTATGTGCTGATGCTGGCTGAGACAGGCAGAGGGCATCCTCTGGGGCAGAGATGGGCTATGTGCTGATGCTGGCTGGGACAGGCGGAGGGCATCCTCTGGGGCAGGCTGTGTGGTGAAGGAATCTCCCTGCTCTTTTGAGAAAGTGCAAGTGTGTTTTTAGATACCACACAGCGAAACATTCTGTTCTTACCGAGCATAAGGCCAGATGGGCCACCCTCTGTAGGGCAATACACTGTGACCTACCCACTGTCCAGGGCTGCTCTTGCTCCAACTTCCTCTTTATCTACTTTCCAGTTTAATGAAAACACAGCTCAGGATGATAAACTTCATGCCAATCCCATGTCGGGTATCATAAATGACTCTTGAAAATATTTACTTTATGTTGTTATTATTATTATTATTATTATTATTATTATTATTATTATTATTATTAATGAGTTTATTTGTCGTACCTTTGGAACATGGGTGAGGGGTTACTAACACTGTACGCATGACACCCACGTAGCTGCGTTACTGCCAAACCCCAACCGGATCACTGATGACAGCTTAGAGAACGGCTGTGTGGTCACAGGCATGAGAAAAATAACTCGATCTATAAGGCCCAACCAAGTTTCATGAAATGAAGTCTGGCTCTTCAGGAACAAGATGATAATTTAAAAATAAATTAGTGATGTCTAGATGAATGTGCTTTAAAGCCCATAAGCATCTAGATTCTGTTTATCCATTGAGCCCATAAAAGTCGACCCAATTAGCCCCCCTCATTTCTTGAAGGTAGATCCTTCCCTTGTCCTAGAGAGCTTGCAAAGCCTTCACTGAGACATCCACTTCATATGGCACAATCCGTCTTCCTCGAATCTGCCCATACGTCTCCATGTTATTCTGAACCAAGCTTTGCTGTGGCCAGTCTCACTTGTCGGGTTATTGTCCCCCTAAGGGAGGAAAAGCCTTAGCAGGACCTGAGTAATGTGTCCTGGGGAAATCAAGTTGCAGTGTCTGGGAATTGACTTCAAAGTAGACGGAAACAGCAGGTGTGGACACGGGAGATGAAGGATGCTTTCTGTACCCCTGGAATGGATCCTAAAGCACTTCTGGAGAGCTAAAGCCTGGAATGCAAGCAGCGCTAAATAAGGGTGAGATGCTCGACGCTCTTGTCTGAGAATTGAAAAAGGCTGTGGTGAGAAAGTGAACAGGGATGAATGCATCCACAAACCCGAGATGGATATAGCAAACAGCTCTGTTTTTCCTTCATTTCTTATTTTTATTTATTTATTAAATTATTTTATTTATTTACATTCCAAATGTTGACCCCTTCTTGGTCCCCCTCCCAGAGTTCTTAACCCCCTCCCCTTTCCCCTTTGTTTCTCAGAGGGTACCCCTCCTTACCCTACACCATCCCTCTCCCCTTGAATTTCCCTTCCCTGGCTACAGGATTACACAATCCTCTCCCACTGAGGCCAGACAAGGCAGTCCTCTGTTACATATGTGTCAGAACTTCAGACCAGCCTGTGTATGCTCTTTGGTTGGTGGCTTAGTTGCTGGGAGCTCCGAGGGGTCCAGGTAGTTGACACTGTTATTCTTCCTAGGAGGTTCCCATCCCCTTCAGCTCCCTCAGTTCTTCCCCTAAGTCTTCCATAGGGGTCCCCGACCTCAGGCCAGTGGTTGTGTGTAAGTATCTGCATCTGTCTCAGTCAGCTGCTGGTAGAGCCTCTCAGAGGACAGCCATGTCTGCAGGCTCCTGTCTGCAAGCACACAATGTGGCTTGTAGTAGTAGTGTCAGGGTTTGCTGTCCACCGAGGGGATGGATCCCAAGCTGGGCTGGTCACTGGATGGCTTTTCTTTCAGTCCGTGCTCCGTTTTTTGTGCCTGGATTTCCAATTTAGACAGGAACAATTCTGGGTTAAAATTTTCAAAGATGGGTGGGTGAGTCAGTCCCTCAGCTGGGGGCCCCACCCTGCCTATCTATTGGGGTGGTCTCTTCAGGTTCCATCTCCCCACTGTTGGGCATTTCACCTAAGGTCATCCCCATTGGGTCCTGGGAGTCTTTCCCCTCCCAGGTCTCTGGGACTTTGTAGAGGTTCTGCCCATACCCTACAGCTGCATATTTCCATTCATTCTCCTGGCCCTCTGGGCTTCTCTCCTGTCTCCCTCCATACCTGATCCTCCTCCCACCCCCCATTGCAGGGGCACTGTGGGATACAGGGACAATAAGTTCTTGAGAGGAGCAGAATAGGCTACACTCTCAGGATTTTGATGTAAATCAGTGTTTTCTGCATTGGGTTGTGTCGCATTCCTGTTGAGAGTGTCAGAGCTCTGCCAAGCTGGGCAGATGGTGGCAGATGCAATAGGATACAGTGTCTTTAAGGTGTGTGAGAACTTGCAGTGACATAGCTACTTGGTAAGTAATCCTGCTTGCTTAAGCATGAAATGGAAAACATTGTCTTCTATTTAATGTATATGTTTTCTATGGCTGCTAAAATGACAGTGAATCAACAATGATCAAGTTGTTTGGGTCCCAACACATAGTAAACTGAACATTAAAGTGTTCCTTTTGTTATGGTGTGGGAAAGAAATCACAATTACCAGCTAATTAGCTGTGACTGAAGAAAGTCTGGGATCCCAAGTCAAGTCCATCCCGTTTCCAGCATCTCCCTCCCCTGTTATAGGAATTGCTGACACTGGGTGCAGGGGCACTCACCTCAACCCCAGCCCATGAGAAGCAGAGGCAAGAGGCTCAGAAATTCAAGGTCTTCTGCAGTCATATTTAGTTCAAAGGCAACCTGAGCTACAAGATACCCTTTCTCTAAACAAACAAGCAGTCAACAAAAATAACACTTAAGAACAACTTTCCGGTATACTTAGTGACTTTTTAGATATTCCTAATTTTTTCTTTCTAAGGTTTATAATGTTTTTATGCTTCTACAAATATTATATTGATCACAATTTTCTTTACATCATCATAACAAAAATATAGAGTCTAACTGTTAGACTCTGTCGATATCCTAGGAATATCACATTGTAATTAAAATATTGCCACGAGAAAATGCATGGAGCATAGACTATGCTACTTTAACCATTTTAAGATACTGTTTAAAGTTAGTAATTATAGTCACAGTTCTAAGTAACCGCCTAATTCAGTCAGTGCAAGCAGGAATGCTTCAGTAGTTATAGCACACTCTGAAGTTCTCATCCCGACCTGGCCTGGCCAGCTCACTTCCACTGTCATCTGTATGAGCTTGCCCATTCTAGACATCTCATGCATGTGGTGTCACTTTGTGAGTTCCTTCACATATCTCATGTGTCCACTAGTCCTCTCCATTGTGGCCTGTATCAGATTTTCATTGATACTTATGGATAATGTTACAGATCTCTATCTACACATCACATTCTTTTGAATTACTTATGTTATCAATGATGATGAACAGTGGGTGGTTTCTTCCTTTTGGCTATTGTGCTTAGGGCATGAGTATACAAATGTGTTGAGTATCTTATTTCTGGACCCCAAAGGAATGGAAGTCAGAGTTGAGAATAACTCAATACTCCCGTTTTTTGAGGAACAGCCAAATTGTTTTCCCCAAAGGCTACACTGGAGTTCTACTTCCTTGACTTTGGTCAATCTGTCTCCCTCTGTGTTTAGTATAATGGTCTAGTGAGTTTGTACCGGTTCCCTTCTGTTGCTGTGATAGAGCACAACGACCCTGGCAACTAACAGAAGACTTTATTCGGCCATATAGTTCCAGAAGGTGTGAGCCCATAACGGCAAGGACAGCACTGTCCCAGGCAGCAGAGCGGGAGTCTGAGGGATCATGTCTTCAGCTGCAGATGTGAAGCACAACAAGAGTAGGAAAGCTCGGAGCCCTCACAGCCCACCCAGTAGGGCAGCCACATCCCCTAAAGCTCATCAAGCAGCTTCACCCACTGGAGGCTGTGTTCTGAGGCCTGAGTCTATGTAGGACATTTCTCATTCAAACCTCTACGTAAATATTAGGTGTGAACCTAGTGAGTATTTTTACTGTTAATGAGGCTAATGTTTTTGGCAAATGACAGCATATAGGAGAACCAGTTTGCAGTCCCCTTTATTGATCCATGTTTTACCCCTCAAAGTAGCTCTTCAGATGTGACACTGTGTAGTTATGAATAACTCAATGTCTACGAGACACAGAGAACCAGGAAAAGCAGTGGACATTCTTCCAAGTTTGCAGCCCACGTGACTGAGATGGAATACGATGCAATGAAGATAGTGACCAAGAATCTGCGGCAGCAGTGGGAAGGTTAGCAGGAGTCAGCTGACGGAGGTTCTGAGCGACAGCCAGTCGAATCCAGTAGGAAGACAACTTGAGAAGAAAATGTAGACAGGTTTTAAAAGTTACTACTTGGTGAGATATTGGTGAAGACGAAGAGGTAACAGAGTGAAATATGACTCGACATTTCTTGTCCTGATCATCAGGCGAGGGTCTCAGCAGAACCAGTAGCCTCATGTGGCCTTTATTGCTGATCCAGTGTGGCACAAGCAAATACTCCTGAGCATTGCCCTGTTTGTAAATATACTTACTTTAAGACATAGAAATGATCAGACTGTGGCTTGAGAGATGAGAGAGTGAAATTATGAGTGAATTATGGATGGGACAGAAGTTGGCCTTGGGGTTGAGGGGAGGATCAGGGTTGGTGAAAGGCATTGAGACTGCGGATGGGAAAGACTGATTTCACGTCCCTGCCATGATGTGCGTGGCAGGGAAATGCCTCCCACGAGCTCTGTGCTTGAACACTTGGGCCATGTCTTCTGCTGCTGTTTGGTGAGACTGCTGTGAGACTTTAGCAGGCATGGCCTGACTGGAGGAAGGGACTCACTGGGGTCTGGCTTTCAGGGGTGCAGGCTGGGCCTACTTCTTGTGTGCTCTCTTTCCAACTGCTAATCTCTTGGTAATAGACCCACGTGCATCAGGATCCTGCCAGCTGGTGAGGGTGGTGTTGGTGGTGTTGGTGTTGTTGTTGTTGTTGTTGGTGGTGGTGGTGGTGGTGATGTTGGTGTTGGTGGTGTTGGTGGTATTGGTGTTGTAGTGTTGTTGTTGTTGTTAGTGTTTGTGTTGTTGATGTTGTTGTTGGTAGTGTTGTTGTTGTTGTTGGTGGTGGTGTTGGTGTTGGTGGTGTTGGTGGTGTGGGGGTAGGAGTGGGAAATTATATCCTCTCACCCTATAAGCAAATTAAATCATTCATTTAAGTGGTATCTCAGAAGAACAGCAATGCCAAAAGCAGGAACTGAGGGTTTTTTTTTTCTGTCTATAATATTATTTAGAGTTTTTGACATCAAGTAGCAAGAATCAGCATGTGATGATTGAGATCTGAATCTTTCACCTGGCCTCGAGCAGAGCCTCCTTCCAGGGGAAGAGCTGTCTGCAGGCCCTGCAGTCTGAGATATGCTTTTTCCAGAGTGACTTGCATCCATATTTGGGCCATGGGTATCTCTATGCGTGGTACCTGCCATGCCTGGCCTCACTAATGCCTTCTGTGTCAGAGAAAAAAAGGAAGAAAAAGAACGTTCCTTTCCCAACCATCCCAGCAAAAATACTGGAGGCAACGAGAGAGAGCTGTGACTGTCTTGCTGGCTCACTTCATTCACACCAAAACAAGGGCTGCCTTGGAAGAGGGTCAAGGTTCCCATCTGTGGAATGGGTTTTCACAGGGAACCCAATGATAGGGTGTGAAAGGCAGACCTGGCTGTCTATATTAATACCTAAATATGTCTTTCCTAATCCTAAATGGTCCTTTCTTAATCCTAAAAAAAGACGTCCTGGGCTGGCATAACTGTGCCTCTTTTTCAAACCTTTCACATATTTTAGGGGCCATTTGTATTTGTTGGTGAAGTGAAGCAGCTGAACTCTGTAGTGAAGAAATGAAATGTTTATTTCTGGCAGGACATGTTGCCAACATCTGTGTTGAGATCGGATGTGATCTTCTTAATAAACAATCTCAGAGCCACTGAATAAGCCAAGACAATAGAATCTTCTTGTCTGTAGTCAGTGTGTTGACAAGGAAACAAAGGGGGGAATTGTGGGGTAAACACAGGGCAAGATTACACAAAGAGAGTCGTTAAAAATAATAAAAACACCCAGCACCGAGGGGCCGCCTCCAGGCAGCAGACAATGGGGAGCGCTTTTCCAATTAAATCCCTGGCTACCCATATGGAGCTGCTAAACTTGGTTCTCATTGTTTAAAATCAATTCCGAAGAGGTGTCCTTAAGTCACTTTAATGTGCTTCCTGAAGTTGCTGGTTCAAGATACTGTAGCAGTTTCCTCTGGGTTCTAGTGCATTCCTACCTTTTAATGAGCGTGCCCAAAACTTCCTCGAAGCAATTCTTTGGTCACTAATATTTCGCAGCCAGTCTTGTTAGCAGTGGTAGGGCCATGTGTTTCAGGAATCTTTAAGGGAAGTTACATCTCCAAAGTTGTCAGTGGTGCAAGCTCCTACCATGCATCACTGTGCCTTTTCTAGCAACCTTAAAAATTGGTGTAAGAAGACACCGGGACTTCTGTGAGTCAGCGGAGGTTCCCGGTCTGTCCTCACTGCATGCACCTAGGGGGCTGCTGTTCATCGCCGCCATTCTATTGAGGTGGACGCTTTACACAAATCAGGAGACAGACTGTGTCCTGACAGTGACACCCTTGTGGCCTAAGCTTCGTTGCTGCTGTAAATTTGGCTCCATTTTAAGATAACCACACAGCAGAGGGCCCAAGGGGAATGAAGGCATTGTTCTTTTAAAGTGAAGCTATTTCGAATGACCTTTCTTGGCTTTGTTCTTTATTGCTGCAAACCTCTATAAACTTGATGCTTAGCATAAAATCAGTGTTAAGTCTACATGCTAACTCGACAAAGTTAGGGAGCCAGGAAGAATGGGGAACTCTTGACTTAAGTGACATCGTTTAATGGTGAATTTACTGCTTTGGGCTCATACCTCTACTGCCGTCAACAATCTGTAGTACATTTGAGGCTTGTCTTCTCCATGGCTTCCTGGTTTTCCAATGGCTACTAGATCCATGGTCTCTCCTAAATGTGGCTTGCCAGTTCCTTGTGTTATGGTTTGGTTTGGAGGCTAGAGACAGCACATAGAGCAACAATTTGCAGGGAGAACCACCTGTTAGTAGTTCCTGGTGGTGTGTCTACTGTTGGTTGATTGAGTTCAGTTAAGTGACTTATTTAAAATCATTGAACTTTAGCTTCTTAATCTAGAGAGTGTGGGTCATGCATTTCTCTGCTCGTATGGCAGGGCTGGGTGACCCACAGGAAAGAGAGTAGGAGCCAACTACAAAGCACTTGTTAAGTGCAGGAAGTCTGCAGTCCCAATGGCACAAGAAAACAGCAGACAGACTGGTCGGCAAGTCTCCCCTTAAACTTGAGAGTAAATACAGTACAAGGATACCAGGTTGTCTGGGAGCATTCTCATTGTTTTCATGGTGAAGTCTGAATCCTGTCTCAAGGCAAAGGCTGAGCCTTGCTGTCTCTTCTCTGCAGACCGCCCTCTCCCCACTGGTCCTCTCACCTGGTTGTTTAGGTGCTCCTTGTACTGAGAAAGTCTAAACAACCAGAGGATGACTTGTGATTTCCTGGCCCCGAATTCCCACTCAGCCTGGGAGCGTTCCTGCTGTTCTTGTCTCTCTCCCTGTTATATCAGGGACAGCGGGGACACCTGTTTACCTGTGGATTGGATTCTCCTTCATCCTCACCCTCCTAAGGACTCTGCCTCTTCAATTACACCCTCCTGCCTCTACCAGCGTCTTCTCCCATGTATCCTGTGAGCCTTCTCCATCATTACAGGAGCACACTGCTGTATCCTGCCTTGCATGCAGCAAACAAAACCCTCCACCAACTCCACATACTTTTAAAAACAACTATACCCTCTCTTTTTTTCCCTGATTGACAGCAAAACAGTCTTTTGATCATCTCAGTTCTGTTTTTAGTCCTTTTTGAACCAAGAGTAGTTTAGATGTATGTTTTTAAAGATCTGCCAATTAGATCAAAGTTATTAATTTTATCATTCATATCTCATATAAAAGTACTGAATGTTTTTCTTTGATCTATCAGTTCTTGAGAAAGACGTGTTGAAATGTCCTACTAGGAACATAGAATTTCCTATTTTTTTCCTTGTAGCTCTATCAAGGTTTGCTTTATATTTTGAGAACAAATTTAAAAATCTTGGTTTGCCCAACATTTTATTTTTATAGAACATAACTTTTAGTCCTAATAATTTTTTCCTAAAGACCATTATTGCCCACTATCCCATCATATCCATTCCCATATTATTCTCATATTTTTCTTACACTTTAAACCTTTTTGTGTCATGATCTATATGTGTATATCTCTAAGCATACTTCACTAAGGTAGAATTATGTGCAGTTAATGAGGTACAACTTACATAAGTGATGAATTTCATGCTTCACAAAATTTATAATCCCGCTGACATCAAGACATGGCCCAGTTCTCTGACTTCTCAGTGTAAGACATCACTGATTTGTAGTCACTTCTTTAAATAGGCTATTTAAATATATTATTGTTTGTCTGTGTGTCTGCCATGATGTGCATGTGGATGCCAGAGGTTGCCTTTGTGGGGTTGGCTCACTCCATCTGTCCTTACGTGGATTCCAGGGACTGAACCCAGATCACCAGGCTTGTGCAGCAAGCTCTTTACCCGCTGAGCCATCTCGATGGCCCCTAGATATCTTTATCATCATAGTTTAACGCTTTTCTGATTTTTATTCTTTGACAGTTATATTTGTACATTATGTGTTTTAGATGTTTGCGCTGCCCAGTAACCTCCCCTCCCAGTAACCTTCTGTCTCCTTGGCATGTTCCTCTCCTTCTTTCCGGTCTTCATCATGTATGTGACCCACTAAGATCAGGATTCCCTGCGTGGGAAGTAATTTACGGAAGGAAGCAAGGCCACTTACTGGTGGCTACATCTCTGAGGAAATGACAGCCCCTTAGCCTCAGAAAGCAGTAACTGCAGATGGTTAGAGTGGGATGGGGTCTCGTGAGCTCCTATCGCCTCATGATGGTTTGGTGTGGGGTCCATTCTCGTGTGGATAACCACAGCTGCAGTAAGATCACGAATGACTCATGCCATGGATGCCGTAAGCAGACTGGGATCTCAGAGGCCAAGAGCGCAGGCAGGATGTGGGTGGTAACAATGGCGCTCATGTGGTTTTAGACAGATATAAAGATCCCCGGAACTGGACTAGGGGACATTTGTCTCACTTCTGAAGAAGGCTTTGTCATCCTTCAGTTCCTGTCCTAAGACCTCATGGGAGACGGTTTAACAGTGATAGATCAATTCATCCACCAGAAGAGCTTCAAGGCCGTCCATCCAGCCTTCTGGCTCTGCTAGCTGCTTTTGGCTAGATTCGCAGTAGAAATTGAGAGCAGAAAGCAGAGGAAGACTGGAAAGTTGAGTGGTCTGGCCAAAAGGAGTAGAGGTGTGTTTGTTGGTGAAAGTAGCTTCATTCAAAAGAAACCTGGGTGGTGGGGGCTGGGAAGTGGCTCAGCAGCTAAGAGAGCTTGCTGCTCTTGCAGAAGATGGAGTCTGGATCCCAGCCTCCGTGTTGGGTGGCTCACGGCTGCCCATAACTCCAGTTCCAGAGGATCCCATGCTTTCTTTTGGTCCCTGTGTGCACTCTATTCATACACAGAAATAAAAATGAATTTAAAATCATAAGATAGAATTATCTTACTTTTTTATTGAAACATATCACCTTGTCTCCCCCTCTCCCCCCCCCCCCAGGAATGTATTGAGTTAAAGTAAGTTTTCTCTTTGGCTAGAGAAAATGGAAAACTCTGGGCTGCTGATTGATAGACATGGGAAAAGTAACCTGCCGTGGGAGAAGGTTTCCATTGGTCAGTGCCAGCATTGCCTTGTTAGAAATACAGCATAGTGTACACTCTAGATAAAACTTGATGCAACTTTCTCTACACCAGGGAGCAGTCCCATCCTTCCCCCCTTGAAAGCAGAGCCACCCTGCAGAACACAAATTTCCTTCGTAATAACATCAATGCTGTACAGTAGGCCCAAGGTTTTCAGGAGATAACCCTTGGATGTCTCTGTCTGGGGTTCCATCCTGTCTCTGCTTTTTTCTGTCTACCTCATCTCCCCTTCTCTTCCTCCCTAATGTGAGGGAAAATTTTTTTTTTAAAGGGAAGGCAGTTGCTTTAAAAATGTCATCCTTGTCTCACCATCCTGGTCATTGCCACCTGTGCCACAGGAAAAGACAGACATCACCTTGGGATGCGTGTGCTTGCTAGCCCACTTTGGTTCTTGACAAACTCTTTTTGCAAAGACAATTGCCATTTGCTGATGCACTTCAGCTTTGTTCTTTCTGAGACTACTCTTTGTTTGTTTCCAACCTCCCTCCCTCTGTTCTCTCTCTACCCTACCGTGTGTGTGTGTGTGTGTGTGTGTGTGTGTGTGTACATGCATGCATGTGTTCCTGTGTGCATGTAGAGGCCAAAGGAAAACTTTGGGTATCAATCCTACTCAGCCTGCTTTTCGGAGACTTACTGAAAACATTAGCCTTGTGCTCACTAGGTGAGTGAGGCTGGCTGGCCAGGATCCCCTGGGATCTGCCTTGCTCCATCTCCCTGGAGCTGAGATAGCAAACCTAGTTCACTACACATGGCTTTTATTTCCTGGACATTGTACTCAGGTCCCTGTGTTCCCCAGGTTAGCTCTTTGCCTGTCCGTCCAGCTCTGCTCTGTGGATTTCTTTTACTCCGTTCTTTGTATTCCTTCTCCTTTTCTAATGGATTCTGTGCAGGAAGACTAGGCATCTCCCCTCTTACGGGGGCTGAATGAGGCAACCTAGTAGGATAAAAGGGTCCCTAAAGCAGACAAAAGAGTCAGAGACAGGCCCTGCTCCCTTGTGTTCTCAGTACCTCCTGGTGTTGACATGAGAGAGACAATTGACGTAATGAAAACTCCCTGGAAGGAAGCAAGCACATTCATAAAACCCAGGTCACCACATGGTCACAGTATATGACACTTGTTATCATTTACATTTTCTAAGAGCCGAGGTGCTGGGATCCCATGGACAATCATCTCTTTATGAGTACTCAATCTCTTCATCTAACACCCATATATATATTTTTAAAGAGTTCTTTTTATTATATATATGTGTGTGCACGTGCACACATGCATGTACATGCATGTGCTCATATGTAGGTATCTGAAGAGGTCAGAAGCAGGGGTCAGATATCCTGGGGCTAGAGCGACATGTGGTTGAGTGATTTGATATGGGTTCTGGGAACTGAACTCAGGTCCTCCGGAAGAACAACAAGGGCTCTTAACTACTGAGCCATCTCCTAGCCCATATTTTAACCACACAACCTTCCTGTTCTTTCTAGGTTAATGCTCAGTGCGTAGGTGACAAAAACCTAAGCCGGGCCACCAAAGGCCAAGCCAAGCATTCTCCTCTAAGAAACAAAAATCTATGTTTCTAATGCTTTCATTTTTAACCCCTCAGCAGGCTTGCTTTGTTTTGTAAGAGTGGGCAGTTCACGTTTCTGATGCTAGGAAACTATGCCAGCCATTTATGTGTTCTCAAAGCAGGTTTTGAAATGGGTAAGAAAAGATAAGCCATGGCTATTTGGGCAGAAAATTGAGCGTACTCCAGGGGTGGAGAATAAAGTGAACAAGGCTGGGAGGGACTTGCATGTCTCCCTCCCTCCCGGATCCATGCCCCCGGTGATTCTATTTGTCTTTCAAGAGAAGTTTTATTCAACAGAGGTGACAAAGCCAGTATGCTGCTGGCTGCATTGTGATGGGTTTTGTATGCGTGCCCCCGAAATGGGACACTGAGCAAAGGAATGATAAAAATTAATCTTCAGAGAGCCCATGAAAGAAGGAGAAAGATAAATGCAAGCCACCGACTCCATGGAAGTTTTACTTCCAAAGTTCCTGTTTTACACCTGTCTCTTTATACAAAGGCACGAGAGCTGGTCCTTACTGTTCAGAATATTTCTGGACACAGCTGTAGTTCATGAAGCCAAATGGTAGCTGCTCTGAGCAGAAACTTTTGAGTTTCGTTCTTCCTGATGGAGTCCTGAGGGTGGACTCTCCTGCCGCTGAAATCTCCATCCATTCTCATGGGAGTCTGAACTCTACTCCAGGCTTCAGTGGGCCAAGATGATAAGCTCCCTGGAAGAAAAGTGATAGCAGGGACCTACCAACATTAGCAGACCAGTTCTAGCAACTGTCAAAGTTGAGATGGAAAGCCTCAGTAAGATTGGAGTGGGGGACACAGAAAGAATTAAAAATGGATAACTTTTATATGCTATGATCTTTGTCAAAGCAAGGAGCAACACACTGGAGTTTAATTCTCTGCTAGTAGGATAAAAATAAATGGTTTAACCTTTTAAGCGCTGGTAATTTGAGAGAGGCTTGCCGTTTTTAGTTCAAGCACATGAGCCTCTGAAAAACTAGGAGGATAGAAATGGCTAACTAAATTTGGAACCTCAAAAAGGTCAGAGTAAATCTGGTGTTATCCTGTTCCCCCCTTTCTGCAGAACGCATGCTACATGTTTCAAAATTGTGAAAAGGATTGTAAAAAGGACAAGCAATGGCAAAACTCGAACTGTGAAACATTGTTACAGGAAAAGATAAAAAAAGAACAGGCTGTCTCGGGCTTGTGGTTTTCACAGACCTTCAAATCTCAGCTCTAATCTATTGTTTCTGGCTTGCCGTGGCTGATGGAAGAGGCGATGGGCCCATCAGCTTGCTTGATGCTATTTTCTACTTCCTAGTAAGCTAGGAGTCATGAATGTTATAGCTTTCAATTTTTTCTTCTGCTCCGCAAGACGTAAGCTCTTTCCCCTGCTCCTGACTTAGAAACTAATAATGGCCCCCTGAGCTGTGATCTTCTTTACTGAACTTCTAACTTATAAAGAACATTGCCTGAAAATGATGGCCTGGAGTCACAGAGGTTTTCCAGTCCTGCTTCCTGTGGGAAACCCTTGCTTTTGTGTGGCACATACAAAGAGAACAGGAGACATAGTTTCTTTTCTTAAGTTTTGTAATCTAACTAGGCTGATCAAACCTGGAGAGGTGAACAGACTGGAGGAGTCTCTGGTCATGTGTGTAAATATTCATGAGTTGAAAAAAATGCAAGCTAAGGGTACAACTGGCCACCAAAGGTTCTGAAGAACATAGATGATGTATCATGCTGGCTCTCCAGCATCACCTATGGTTAGGTCTACCCTGCCCTGACCAAGAGAAACCAAGGGCAGATTCCTGCATCTCCTGGGATCTGTTTGCTTTGCCAAAGCCGGGCTATACCTCTCTTCTTGCTGCTGCACATGCTTTGGGTGTTTCCCAAGCATTCTGATCTACCCCTCCATTCCCTCCCTCCATATGTCTGCATCAGAGCCCCTGCAGAGCCCGTGCTGGCCCTGTCTAGGTTGTAGTCATTTGCTTTTGCACCTCTTTTCCACCCTCATTCTGAGTTGCTTGAAGCTAAGTTTGCTCTTTTATCCAGTTTTCTGTGTCACGTTCTTAGTAGGATTCGGCACACATGTCCTGATGTAAATCAGTTTATCCACAAAGGCGAACAACATCTCCAAAAGCACTGGGACCCAGTTTATTGCTGTCGTAGTTATGACCAGTCTGGTTGCTTTTAGAGACATCTTTGCTCTGCCCCTACTTAGATGCAACATGGCCACTTTCAGGAAGTCATCACCAGCCCAATGATGGAGCCCAAAGGACCACAAAAATGTGGCCACGAATAACCTTCCTCCTCAGAGCCAACTTCCAAATCTCTTCATTGTTTAACCAAAATGGATGGAACTCAGCAAATGCTAGTGTGAATTCTGTGGACCTGGTGACCGGCAGCAATGAGATTTCTTGTTTCTGGGGAAGGTAGTCGCCTACAGTATCTTTCTCCTCAAGTCAAAGTGGCTTTCAGAAGCGCTTCCTTGACTAAATAAAAGGAGAGCTGAGGAGACAGGCGCTGTCTGTGGAAGAGTCCTGGGCACCTGACTGATGTTTCCCTGTGGGCAGCTCCATGCCTCCCAAGGGACTAAGCTGCCTCTAGCTGCCTCTCTGTACTTTACCTAATGAGCTGGCAAACTGGTTTTATCTTAGTGGGTTTTCCTTGGACTCAGTAAAAGGGATGATTTAATTATCTTTATTATTTTTCAAATGAGAGGTCCACATGCTGATTCTTCCGCAGGAGTGCCGTTTGATTTTCTTCATAGGTCATTCAAATCGCTTTAGTTTCTTATGCACTAGGGGTTTTAAAAAAAAAAAAAAAAAAAAAAAACCAAGCCAAAAACCTTCTTAGATTCCTATTTTTTTAAAAAAATGCAGTCTTTGGTACCAGGATTTTTTTTTCTTTTTCTTTCTTTCTTTCTTTCTTTTTTTTTTTTTTTTTACATTTGAAATCAAAGTCAGGGAATGCTGTTGAGACGCCTTGCTTCTCAGAAGGACTTGGGTACACTTCAGACCAATAGCCACCTTTCTGTAGTGGCAATGGATTTCACTGACTAGAAATTATTGTCATGGCAGTCAATATAATTCTCTCATACCCTATTCCAAGGCTCATCCCTTATCAATTTGGAAGGATGATTATAAAATGGAATAAAAATAAATTTATTTTGTGATGAAATTGTGCCACCTGGGTGATCAAAAGACTCCATTATTCTCAGGCCATGCAGGACAGTCCCTTATAGTCCTAACAATGTCCCTTGGAGACATTGTTAGATGTGGCTTGAACTCCGGTCTTGCCACTGCCAAGCGTTCTAGATGCATATGTGTAGTCTATAATTGACACACCAGTGGAGCTTCATCTGTTGTCCATTTGAGGAGAACAGCTGGGAGAGAACTTGCATGGTAGGTATTACCCAGGACAAGCACAGAAAGGAGTAACCCTTTCCAGCATAGACCCGCTGGCTTGAGATTACTTTAGACGTAGCAGTACTTTATGAAAGAGACAGTCACATGTGGCAATGGGTGTAGAGGAGAGACGTAGGTTGGTGCCTAATCACTGATTGTGTTTGATAGGGAATTAATAGTGATGTTTGAGGGGCACAGAGACCAGTTGGGTCACTGGTAAAGGGCATTGGGCCTGGGGAACTGTTTTCTACAAATAACTGCGTTGTCCCAATCCATTTCCTGCCGATCTGTATTCAGATGGACGAAATTTGTGAAATTTCATGGACCGTCCGAAGCAACAGAAACCATCATAAATTCTCTCAGACAATTCGAGCTTTAATTTGCGTTCCAGTTCATAAGCGAGGCTTCATGAACTGCCTTTGAGCCTTTGCTGGAGGCTTCTCCTGTTTCCATCCTGTTTAGCCATCACATGGGTGGCTCTGACAGCATATTGCTAATGTGGGCATGCTGCTGGCAGAAGTGCCAGCCTCCTAGTGGAGGCTGGTCAGTGTGAGACTTGAAAGCCCATGTTCTTTAACCACAACACCTGTCTCCTTTGTGTCGTAGGCTCTTAGCATACGAACTCTGAGGGTCATCATCCCTCTGGCTTCAGTGTTTCCTAACCTCCCTGCCTAGCATGCCTCCCCCGGTCTGTACCGTGACAGTGACCGTATCCTTCATATATTCCAACTTCAGCTTAGATGCCTCTTTTCTCTAGGACGCTTTTCCCCAAACCCTTCATCACCAACATCAGGTGCCCTGCTCTTCTCACTGCTGGGGCTGAAGGAGCCGCCTAAGATGAAGGTCTTTTGGCTCCCAGTATGAAGGCACAAAGGCGGAGAGGCCACGGTAGTGGAAATAGCTCACATATGGTGGCCGGAGTGTGAGGCTGCTTGCTCACCTCTGGGTAGGTGAAGAAGAAGGGAGCAGACAGGTAGCAGGGTCAGTGTGAACCCTAAGGCCCACCCACCCTATTCCTTCAATGAGGTTCCACCTCTCAAAGTTTCACAACCTCTCAGAACAGCAGGAGATTCAAGCGCAAACTCCACTTCTCTCAAATCTTAGAGTTTTAAATCCTTTACTGTACTCGGCAGGCAGTCAGAGCCTGTTTTACTCGGGTGGGTATTTTCTATTTTTCTCATAAGAAGGTAAGTTCTCTGAAGGCATGCATTTATTTTTATTTTATTTTATTTTTTGCTTAGGCTGGGCATTCCACGCCTCCCCCCCCCCAAGCCTAGGCAAGTGAAACCTGATTTCTTAGCGGCACTAAATAATTACACAGAAAATAATAAAATGTCATTACAGTTCCTAGGAGGTAGAATGACATTCATCATAGTAGAAATCATTAATGAAAGTGTTACCTTCTCATTAGACACGGGATGGAATTGAGTCTTGGAAAATTCAAACAGATTCATACGAGAGTGAGGAAGGACTGGGAGAAGAGACGGTGATGAGATTTAAACTGAGGTCGGGACAACATTTGTAATATAAACAATGGTTACATTCAACAACCATCTCTGGAGTGTCTGCTAGGACAGAACACGAGCTCACTCACACATCCAACTTAGAGGTTTTGTTCCTCCCAGGGACCCAACCACCATTCAAGGACTATACAGGGTGGGACTGAATGTTCTGGCAGCATGTGTATAGTAGAGGATTGCAAATTCGATCATCAATAGGAGGAAAGGACCTCGGCCTTGTGAAGGTTCTGTGCCCCAGTGTAGGGGAATGCCAGGGCCAATAAGTGGGAGAGGGTGGGGTGGCAGGCATGGGGAGGGGGGAGGCAAAAGGGGTTTGTTCTTGTTGTTTTTGTTTGTTTGTTTGTTTTTTGGAGGGGAACCTGGGAAAGGGAAAATTTACATGTAAATAAAGAAAATATCTAAAAAAAAAAAAAAAGAAAGAAATTCTTTTTGTGTACGTAAATAGCACGTTCCTGCTTAGAAGATGGAGTGTGTGGTCGCCTTGTCCGAAGTCTCCACCCCATTCTAGGAGATGAGGGGGGTACCATGCAGAAGGGGCAGATTCCACCAAGCCAAGGAGGCATCCTCTGCTAAGCTGCTAACGTTGAGGAGGAATCTGATAGGCAGAGCCTGCTTTGTAGTCCTCAGCTTATCTTTGTGTGTGAATCGCATTGATCATCCCAGGGAGGGGGACATGTTCCTCCTAGGAAGGGAAAGTATTGCTACGAAGTGACTTGGTCAAGGCTAGTTGGCAACCGAGCCAAGGCAAGAATTCAATTAGGAAAGTGTTTGCATTCTATGGAGACTAACCTTGGTTCTGAGGAATACAGGAATTGAAGAAAAGGCAATTCCAACTTACTTAATGAGGCTTAATGTCCTCGCAGACACTTTTGGAGTTCCTGTCAGTAGAATCTTTGCCTTGGATCTCGGGATGTAGACTTAGCCCTGCCTCAGTTTGCCTTGTTCTCGATGTAGACGTAGCCTGGCCTCAGTTGGTTTCTACCGAAGAAGAGGGAGCTGTCTTAGGAAGGATTTTCTGAGAGCTTATTTTCAGCAGCACTGCTTTGCCTTGGTCAGACTAGACACACAACTCCAGCCATTCGGTTGGCATTCTTAGCTGCAGCATAGAAAGGCTAAAGTGTTGTTGGCGCTTTTGCCCAAACACTGGTCCAAGCATGGGTCTAAGTCTGGAGAATGCGTGCTGCGGTGTGGTGTCTCAGGGTCCTTGTGCTTCATGAGTGACAAAAAGGAGGACGAGGGTCATGTGGTTAGAGACAGGAATACAGGAGTTTATTATGAAAGGAAAACCATTTTGAGAGTCAGAGTAGGCTCTGCTGAGGCCCATGCTCCCCCCGCCCTATTTTTTAAATTTTTATTTTTTTCTTCCTCTTTCTTTATTGGACACTTAGTAAATGACACATAGATCTACACTGTTAAATTATTATTAAAATATTGACCAGGACTAGGCCCTGGCCCAGAGCTCCAAACCAGAAGCAATAAGGAGCAGGGATGGGGGTGGGGGATGATGGACTGGCAGAATTTTTCAAACATCACCAAAACCCATACAATGAGACTCCTAAATCCTTCCAGGGCCAGTGCAGGGCTTGGACCCTTGGGATAACCCAAGTACCCCAGCTGCATCTTTCAGGACAAGGTAACCAGCAAGGGTCTGGAGGGAACAGCCTGCAGAGTCCAGACAGACAGACAGACAGACAGACAGACCCAAATGGAAGGAGTGTGGGAAATGGACAGGTGCTGTCCAGCTGGAGGTACAATGCAGCGAAGGCAGGCTGAGGGGAGAGGATGGGGACAGTATTGCAGCAGGGCGGGAGTGCAGCCCCAGGGTCCTGTCCTGAGTGGCTGGTCAGGTGTCAGCTGGCAGTCTCCAGGTGGCATTCCTGCCCCAAGCCTGGCTGAGGGCTCACACGTTGTGGGTCCTCTTTGTGAGCTGGGACTCCTCATCTACCAACTTGGACCATGGCCCCCCTTTAAGTGAGCCATTTACACAGCCCCATCTCTCTCACATTTATATTTCCGTGAATGTTTCTTGAATGTTCTCTGTGTGTTGTATGAAGGGACAGGCTTCCCGTCTTTTTCTGCCGACTAGCTTCTTTGCCGTGGCCTTCTCTAGTGTCTGGACTCCCACCATGCTAGCGACCCAAATTTCTGGATCTTGTTTTTATTTTTCCTCCTCCTCCTCCTTGCCTCGTGTCTATCCACCTTTGTGCCATGACTTGCTTTGACCAGTAGAGCATAGTAAGGCCAGTACTTCGCAAACTCACAAGCTGGGTAGAGAGGAACAGCACCACAGGGAGCACCGAAGCTGCTGCTTGCATTGTATCCTGAGTCCTCACACAGCAGTAACCAGGTAGAGTGGAACTCGTCTGTGATCTCAGTACTCAGAAGGCAGAAGCCGGAAGGTCAGAAGTTCAAGGCCAGACTGTGGCACGTGAGATCTTAATGAGATAGTTATGGTGATGATGATGATGACCATGGTGATGATGATGATGATGTTGATAAACGGACTAGCATCTGATGCTACCATACTATAAGGCACCCCTAGTGTTCTCTCTCCACAATGTTTGTAGAGAGAGAGACAGATAGATAAATAGATGGAGATAGATAGATGATAGATGATAGATAGATGATAGATAGATAGATAGATTGTGCATCGGCCCATAGTTGTCTTTAGTATGTGCTGAATTTGAGAGAGAGAAAAGTCACTTTAGTTCATCCTTTTTGACTCTTGTTCTAGCTGCCAACTGATTATAGCTGCTTATGACACTCCAAGTGGCACTTGCTGAGTCCTGCTACATCATGAGGTTGTGATAAGTCTCAATAAGCTGTTAGTTTCAATGTAAAACATGGATGGCAGTAATCAGTACCAGGAGGGCAGAGACTCAAGGGCTCAATGCCTTGGGTTGACTTGCCTCAGCCCTGGCTAGCTTGGGGGTCTCCTCCCAGGATGGTATAATAACTACCTTCCGACTCAATGTCCTTATCTGCGAGTGAGTGGCGCAGCGAGATGTCCCCTATGGCTTTGTGATAGGGTCAGTTAAATTTGTTCTATGAAAGGCAGAGCTTGGCATTAAAAGACGTCCAATAGATGCTAGCAGTGTTCCCAATTAGCGGGGTTTCCCCCTTGTCTTGTTTAATTCTGGATTTTTGTTAAATGCCTCATGCATATTGAAAGAAAGTGAGGGTCACGTTTGAATACCGAGTGACACAAGAGCAGATGAGTAGATTCTGAAGGGGAGAAAAATCATATCAGGACAAGAATTCCTCATCCAGAAACTCATCCTAGGAGTCCCTTCCTTGGTAGATACACAGTAATATGAGAGGAGGTTACTGCACAGAGGAACGAATTAGTGATCATCCAGACCTCCAAAGAGCACACTCCCTGTCAGCGTCTACCAGCGCTGTTTTCTCTATCTCCTACCTTTCCCCTCCCTCATCCCGGAAGAACTCCTGCATCATTCAAGGAGAGAGAAGCTGGACCTTCAAGCCCCCAGTTCCCAGTTTCCAGTTTCCGCATTGTACAGGGCTGGAAAAGGCTCCCGATACGGTGGCACTTCCTTGACCTCCATATAAGCTCTTTTCAGTCACGTCCGCCCCACAAGTGGGAGAGTTTGAGTTTCAGATATAGATTGGAGCCCTTCCTTTCTTATTCCAGTGAAATAGCTCAGAGTTTGGCTGGCACTTTTAAATACTATGCAGATGGTGCTGAAGCCCAGCCAAACTGGCGGCATCTACATTTCCTCTGGTGCGTGCTGGTGGGGTGTCCTCAGGAAGGCATTGATTCTCTTCTCATCCCTGCTTCCTTTCTCTCCCCTCTTTTTCTTTCTCCTTCTCTAGCATCAAAAAAAAAAAAAAAAAAAAAAAAAAGAATCTTTCACATACATTCTGCATTTTTCCTATCGGCTCCAGTTTATTTTTTAAAAAGAATAAACCATCCAGCAATAATGAATAGACCCTTAGGTTTCCCGCCCGAATGTGTATTTGTGTTAGAGATCTTGTTGTGTGGGAATTTCCACACCAGTGGCAGATCCATTGCTTTGCCCTTTGTGGTCCCCTGCTGCCAGGAGAGAAAATGTTGGCAAAAGGAGATCTGAGGGGCTTCCCACCGACTTAGAAGAGGAAGACCAAAAGACACCCAGGGCCAGCTGTGAAGGCGGCTCTCCTACGCTGATGGGGACGCTCAAAAATACCTGGGAATCTGGAGCTCATCTTCAGGAACTGTAAAACCTAACTGTACGGAGTGGGATTTTGAACACTCTTAAACACAACCACTCTTTGATAAAGGGACCGGCTCAGCTTTTGTTGTCATTTGTTTGCTTTATTTTCTGTTATCCTATAACAGTGTGGTATCTTTGAGTACAGGGATGTTTTAGGGCTAAGCAAAAACATTTCACCGAGCAAACTACATCCAAATGTATTACACATATAAGCACAGTGTGTCTGTGTGGGGTGTTCCACATCCATGTTCGCTAGCTAAGATTCTGGCTGGCCCTTGCTTGAAACCGCTGCAGAGGAGAGCGTACCCGCTCACCCACATTGCTTCTGGCATCTAGCTGGTGGGTCGATGCTTCAGTTGCTGAGATAAATCAGAGCACATTTGAGTCGAAACATACCTAGAGAGACTGTCGGCATAACGTCTCTCATCCTGTTCATAATAGTTTTGGGTCAGTCTGAATTAAGCTTTTTTTCTTACTGCATATCTTTATGTCTCTGGATGATTTACAAATATGTACTTGTCTCTGCATATATTGAGACAATAGCTCTGTTCATTGAACATCCCTTGAGAGCTGTGTTTGGCTTTCTGCATTTGATTCCTAGTGGCAAAAATCTGATAGTTCTATTTCAGCCTATATTATTATGTGCCTATATCTTATTATTGATTATATTTATTATTTTTAAAATGTTAATGGTTTTTCTCCTTATCTTATGACCTCTTGGTTATATTGTTTTCATTCCCCAAACTAAAAGATGGGAATATTTTTGCCCCTACCTACTATACCCTACATTCTGGTAACTACACTTTGACATTCTCAGGATAAGTAATGTTTACCAATGTGAGCATAATCACAAATTCTAGGCTGCAGTTGTCGTTAAGCTAGGGATTTAGTCTTAAGTTCCTGCCTTTGTTTCCCTCAGTGGTGGTTTGTGACCTGAAAGCTTAAGGTGAAATAAACTCCCTGTTCCCCCTCTAAGCTGTTTCAATCAATGTTTATCTCAGCAACAGAAAGAACTGAAACATCATGTGTCTTTCTAATCTAGCAAGCACTTGAGTGCTGTTCCATTCTGAGATTCCACTTATATCTGTGAGGTTCACTGTCTCAAGCCCGAATACGTGGTAAGTTACAAGCTTCAAGGCAGAACGGCTTCTCCTACATCCCGTTAACGTACACATTTTAGCTTGTTGGCCATATGCATTCTTTTGGCCCTGGAATGCTTTACATTTTCTGAAGCCTCCCTTTTCACTTTCCTTTTTCTCTAGTTTGGCAGTATTGTGTTCCTCAGGTTTTACCTGCTCTACTGTAATGAATCTAAAGCTTTCCCCCCTCAGTTTGCTAGTCTGTCTGTCTGTCTATCTACTTACCTATCTATCATCTATCCATCTATCATCTATCTGTCATCTATCTATCATCATCTATCTATCATCATCTATCTATCATCTATCCATAATCTGTCTGTCTATCTATCAACCTATCTAGATCCCTTTAGCGAATACTGAGAAAGATGAGGCTTATATTTTCAGAGTCCATTCATTATGTAGATGTTTATATTTTCTGCATTTCATTTGTGATTGTTTAGCTGGGTATGGAAATAGTAGTTCTTTTTTGTCATTTGTGGGGTTCCCTTCCTGCTACCTTCCATTGTGACTAGTGGAAAATTTGAGGCTCAAATGGTTTTTGTCCTTTTGTAGTTACTTTTTATTGCCCCAAAAAGCTTTAGAAGTTTTGTTTTTATTTTTATCTCATTCATTAACTGCTCCAAATCCTCACAAATGTGGGATGAACTTTTTAATAATTCAATAGACTTGAGACTAAAGAAAATTTTTTTTGTAGACCCAGACTCTAATTAGTTTGGGAAATATCTTCTTTTAATATTTATTAATATTGCTTTAATAATTCTTTAGTTCTTTCTCAGTTTTATCTAAGTGTTCAGGTTGCAGTTACCGAAGCATTGTAGTTATGTATATGGGACTTAATGTGAATTTTCCATCTTTGTCTTCTCTGCTCCATAACATTTCTTTGACTTTGAAACTTTCACATTTCTCTAATTTGTTTTCATTTATGACAGTTCTGCCTTTTCTTTGAGTCATTTTTTAACATTAATTTAAGTGTAGGTATGTGTGCACATAGGGATCAGAAAGGAACTTTTGTACCTGAGTCCTGGGGATCAAACTTTCATAGTCAAGTCTGGGGTAAGTGTTGTTACCAACTGGGGATTCTCACCAGGCTAAGCTAATAAAAATGTTCACAGACAATTTATATTCTTAGATATGACATGGGTAAGTCCCCACTGGCATTTATTAGCTACTTAAAGTTTTCTTCCATCCTCCAAGTTCATTCTGGGGGCTTCCCACCCTTCTTAGTTGTTTCATTCCATGTTACTGACTCTCTTCATGTGTTGTTTTAAAAGAAAGACTATACATAGAACAGTGTGGATATCTTCTGCTGTCTTGTCTCTAGGTCTTGCCCATATGTGCCACTAATATGGGCAAGTGGAGTGCAGCTGCAGCTGCATCCTTTGGGAAGCCCCCTTTAGTATGAGTAGGCAAAGAGCCAGTGTGCAGGTAAAAGACTGCACATGTTTCAAAAGAAATATAGTGACTCTGGTGACTCATACTCTAACTTGAACATTCAATTTTCTTCTGATATCTTTGGCTATTATTCATAAATCCCCTAGTTCTACCTATTTCTTTAATTATCTTTTTTGGTCCTGGAGGTGTTAGCTGACTGACACATAAATATATCTTTAGTCATGTCTCAGGTTTGTTCATTTTGATCTCCTTCTTTCTATAAGACTGTGTGATTGTAGACCAAGGACCTGCCATGCACACCAGAGGGCAGACCCACATCCTTCTCTGTGAACCCTTGAGGCAGCAGGATTCTGGCTGTAGCTTTTCTTCATTGCTTTATGTCTTTATTCTTTCTTTGTGTAGAGGTGTGTGTGTGTGTGTGTGTGTGTGTGTGTGTGTGTGT